>CAUJNA010000258.1:1331284-1432537 GCA_963377175.1 Effrenium voratum
TGGTAGAGCCTGTTTCTGCTTTAGAACGAGCAGCAAAGCCGTTCTTCTGCTGTTTGCGTTCAAACGCATATCATGTAGCAAACATACCTTCGTTTCTCGACAGATCCAAGGTTAGGAAAATGCTACCAGGGGAACTGGGGAACCCCAAACCTTGCTTTTGTGGATTCCTCGATGTTTTCCTCGCACGACTTTTTGTTGGTCTCATGTTGAACCAAAAAAAAAGGCCCCCAAACAAGGCCGAGTGGGTAGGTGTCAAAATACGGGACCCCCCCCCAAAAAAAAAAGAAAGAAACAGTTCCCCCGCCCCTTTTTCTAATGCAACCTGAACAATTCGCACCATGCCCTTACAGAACTCCTGGTAGCTCCTTAGCTCCCTCTTTTGCCAGCTCCTTGGCTCCCCGCCAACCACCTAACCACTTGATAGAAAAAACCACCGGATTCCCCCCCCCCGCCCCCGCCCTTTCCAGGCTCTCAACCGCTTGCCGCGCCGCACGTCGCCGTAGCCCTTGGTGCCGCAGATCTTCGCCGCCATGCCCGAGGGGATGCAGGCCTGAGGGCCGATGGAGCGAGGCGAGCCGAGCCGAGAGGCCCAGGGCTTTGGGAAGCAGCATGCCCCTTTAAAGGGGAAGAGGAGACAGCCCTATGCTCTTGCTTGGCTCTCATGAGGCCAGCTCTGGGCTTCCCAAAAAGAGCACCAAAGATCGGTCGACCACCCCGAAACCCACCTGCAAACCCCACGCCTCGGATCGATCCCCCGCAACGATCCCACGGCTCGGGATCCCGACGCTCCGGATCCGCGGATCCGCGCCTTGCCGTCGGCGGCGGGGGGGAAGAGCCCCGCGGAGGGGATCCAAGGCTCCGGCTCCATGCAGCAGTAGCGCTGGTTCCGCCCCGGGCCTCGAGGCGAGGCCGGGACGGACGGGGACGGGGACGCGGACGTCGGCGACTCTCCCGCTGGGAAGGGGAAGAAGCACAAGGAAGTGGAGATTGGGTTTTTGGAGCTTCCCTTCTTCGGGAAAACACCCTGGATGGGGCAAATGTGGGGTTTTATCAGCTTCTTTCTTGCCGTGCTTGGTTTGGTTTGGTGGCTGGGGTTCGGGGTTCCCCCTCGTTGTTGGTGGTTTGGACTTTGGGTTTCTCATGAACCCTCTAGAATCACTAGGCATTCAATTCCCCAAACCACCCCTCTTGGAATGGGAAGACGCACTGGATGGTGAATATCATTTGAGGCTTCCCATGAGATCATGGGTGGTTTGGGGTTCATGGGTCTTTTGCTGGCTTGGCAATTGGGGTGTTTCCCATAGACCCTCTGCAAGGATCAGGTTCAACTCCAACCACTTCCCATCCAAACCACCAATTGGGGTGGGAGGCAAGGCCTGGGTCAAAGGCCAGATTTGGGTCAAAGGCTTCCTGCTGGTTTGGTGGAAAAGGAAAACCACTAATTTGAGGGTCCGATTCCTAGAAAAAGACGCGCCACTCATTTGCTCATATTCTCTTTGGTTTGCATTATAGGCATTGTTTGCGCATCTGTCTGAGTCGTGGGTAACCAACAAACCATGGCCTGCCTAGGGATTCTCCGCGTCCCGCTACCCGAAAAGACTTAGCACCCGAGTGATGCTTTTCGCTAGTCGTTGCCAAGGTTGAAAGCTGACAGGTGCTACCAAACCAAGTCTTTCACCCCAAAAGTTTAAAGGCCAGGAACTCAGCGAGTGAGATCGGGCTACCAAGGTTTTCATGCCCAACTCTTCAAAAGGCGCTTTCCAAGAAACCCAAAGGTTGGGCTCTTCCCCCGAATCGTTCGCGTGCTTCCTTGGGGCGGGGGGGGGGGGGGGGTTGGGTAAATTTGGTTCCCGGTTAGTCCTCTGGCCTGACAAGTCCGGCATAGGAATTCACAAGAACTTCTCCACTTGGAGCTCTTTCGGGCACGCAAAGAACAACACACATTTTCAGATGCTTCATACGGGTGTCTTTTTCTGAGGCTCGGTACCCTTTTCTGGTTGGCTTGCAAAGGAAACCAATGGGGTCCCCAAATCTATCTATTGGGATCCTCTATTGCCAGACACACCCATATCCGGGCGCAAACAATAATAAGTTTCGCCGCCTCACAATAGGAGATCGCCAACAAAGGCAGCTTCACTTGTGACGTCGCAACACGTGGAACGTGACGTCGCGTCATGATTTGCCCAGTTCACTGTTCAGCTTACCCATAAAACAGAACACGTTTTTGGAGAAGACACCAGTCTATAGAGTCTCCATAAGGTAGTGACAACAAGATCATAGGACAACCCACTCATTCGAGCAGTCAATATTCAGAAGGCTTCGCCAACATGGGAATTTGCTGAGTAACGCCCCATTCGTCCCAGGCCATCGCCTCTACACTAGATGGCGGCGAGTATGGGTGTGGTCCTTTTTTGGGGGGACCCCAAATGGCTTCGGTTTTCCTGTTGCGGTATCCCTTTAAAACCATCGCAAAAGGGGTCCGATTCCTTTGAGAAACCCCCATGTGGCTGTGGGTCAAAACACTGTACCCCTGGTGAACATTGAACATAGGTGGCAAATGGATGTTCATCCACCCCAAAATGCAGGCATAGGTTCTGCCCCCCATGGCCATATAGACCGCCGCTCCTTCGCTCGCTCTTTCGTTGCCTGCGTAGGCGTCCTCGCAGGCATTGAGGCACTGCACGCAGTCGTCGTAGGCGTGGATGAGGCACTGGTTGGAGGGGTTCTCCGTAAAGCTCGAGTAGATGTAGAAGTCCAGGGGTGGCGGCTTCTGACGAGAAACCCAACACCGGCACTTCTCCAAGGAGAGGTGTCTGTCCTCGTTGGTAGTTGCTTTTCGTTTCCACCCAACATCAGAGCAACAAACAAAGTACAGCCACGCGGACTTCTGACATGAGGCGTTTGTCTGTTGTGTCAAGAATGACAGATTCAAGGGCAAGGTGCACGATTCCGACAGCTGCACCACAAGCAAACCTCAAAACATATGATCCTCATCGCCAACCGCAGCATGTTCGACCACAGCTTTGCACACGGGTGGAGTGCAGTGTTTTGAATAGCACCATGATCTGAGCCAGTGCCAAATCGCCTACTTCCCATATTCAAACCGACCGTCATAGTTTGCAAGGGCCCCAATCCGCAATGCACCTGATGAGATCTTTATCCAAAAACACCAGCGTGAATAGACGATGGTACATAGATCTATCTGAAAAGTGAAGACCCCTTCGAATGGCTTTCTCTTGGTTGCTCTTAAAGAGGGCACCCTCCCGAAAGGACACCCCGAACGCGCAGGCGAAACGTCGTATGGCTAGTGACTCACTAGTGACATAATCTTTTGTGTAGGGCCACCTCCCCAGCATTCCCTGTAAATCAACGGAACCCCCAATACGTGTCACCCCAAAGGAGCTTCCCTTCCTAGAAACAAGTCTGTTGTTTTAAGGGGGAGGATCCTTCTGTTTATCTGCGGAAGAGTGCATTCGTGGCAATCGAGAGGCACTCAGCATCTATTGACGACCGGCTTTAACCCAAGGCTTATGTTGGAACTTAGCAAAGTTCAACTGATCGAAGAAGTGCTTGCAGAAACATCTCAGCTGGTGAGACAACCGCATGCTGTGAAAGGACAAAACCCGATTCGCACCATTTGGGATGGATCACACTCTGGGGCGCCCTTTCAGGTACTTCACTTAAAAGGGACCCGCTCGAAACAAGATGAAAAGAACATGCGCCAGCGGTGGTTTTGGACACAGCGGGACTTCTCCGGAAAAAAAGAGGGCAGAAGGCACTTTTACTTTGCTCCGGGTCCCAGTTCCCAGGAACCCTTCATTGAAATCAAGACGAGTCGGATCCCCAAAAAGTTCGAGCAAACCTGGTTGCAAAGCTTGCAACAGGGGGGGGGCCAGCTCACTGGGGGCGAGCGCAGTGGTTAATAATGGCAACTCAACATCTCTGTATTCGCGCTTCAGCGGTCCCTCAAAGCCTGACTTCATTCGTGTGCCTGGGCCTCAACATCGGGCCAGGTGGATCCAACGCCCTGCAAAAATGCAATCTCTTTGATGATTGAAAGGAAAACAACCACCCAAAGGGCAAAGACACAAAAAGGCATCTGGTCTGGCAATTAGGGGGTTGATGACCGTCTTATCCTGCCCAACCGTTTCGACCATGGCTTGACCCAACCCATCCAACCCCCACTTGGATGTTCAAGTAGGTTTTTCGGTGATTATCAAGTTTCCAAGTGGGACACCATGGGCTGGTTGACTCATAACCCTGGTTTAACACCCGCATTAAAACAAATCCTTAGCTTGGATGACCATGCCAACTGGTAAATCGTAAGGACCCCCCCCCCCCCCCTAGTAAGTCTTTGTTGAAACTTGCCCCACATCCCCCAGCCCAGACCCCCGGCCCAGACCAGATCACGGCGCCTCACCCCAGGAGCTGGAAGAGAGCGCCTGACCCATCCAGGCCACCAGGAAGAAGATCTGACTGTTGCCCCACCAGACTCCTCCATCGGATCCATCGGATCCATGCCCCCCCGCCTCCCCCCACATCCCCCCGCAACACCCGGATCTTGCCCCCTTGCCCCCTTCCCCCCCCTTGCCCCCTTCCCCCCTTTCTTCCCTTTCTTCCCTTTCCCCCCATCTCGACAGGTCGGGATGGGAGATGAAATGAAAGATGGGATGCGAGGCATCCCATCGAATACCAATGCAAAGCTCGGCTTCCCGTTGGGTTGCTTCGTCAACATACCGCCCATTGCAATCCACCTCGAGACATATTTGGCCAATACCCTACAGGATTCCAATCCCCATACACCCCCCCGAAAAGCCCGCCCGTGTCCGCAAAAGAGGGTTTGGATCCCATGCACCTAGAGAACCTCACTACCACAATCGACTCTGGATTTAAGATGGTGGATCAATGTTGAAAGTGTTCCCCGCAAAAATATGGTGCGACCTATACACCAAATATGCTCGCACACAAAATATGTTTGCACACCGAATATGCTTGCACGCTAAATATGGTCACAATGGTCACACCAAATCACATCTTGAAAGCAGATCCGGATGCCTTCCACGGGTTGCAGCCCGTGGAGAACCCGCGGTTCGTCAATTTTGGGCGTCCAGTTAGCTCCGTTTGTAACACACCTCACCACCTGGAAATGGGGGCTCCCCCCGACCCGGTGCAACCCGGTCAGGGAAACCTCCGGAGAAAGGAAGACACACGGGTTGCAAAAGGCGACAAGGGGAGAGGAAACATGAAAAGGGCAGAGTCCCCCCTCAATCGCTCCGATGCTCTGTCCAGAAGCTGCCAGTCCCTGCCTTCACAGGAAGCCTGCGTCCTCTGAGATCAGGAAATGTTCATCTCATCAAGTGAATCGCAGTGCTCCCAGGCAAGCCGCGACCGCGGAAAACCATCAGCAAGACTGGACTTTCCCATGGCGCGCGGACCTCTGAGAGGGCAACAGGGATGGGTACCTTCCCTTCCCTCATCTTCCCTCAACTTCATCACCATCACCATCACCATCACCATCATCATCATCATCAAACCTGAGAGTGGGGCCGCAAAAAACACCGGATCTGCCCAGAGCGACCTTCTCCGGGCTTCAACGGGGGCTAAAAAAACGCCTCGCCTGACCCCCAGGGCCCGGAGCCGATGGACACCGCGAGGGTCCGGAGCACGCCCTCGGGTCGGCGCGGCTCGGCGGGTCGGATCTCGGCTCATTTTAATTCGGAAGACTTGGCCGGGTTGGTTGCTCCATTCGACTCGGTGGAAAAAGGAAGACCACTTTGGGAAGGAGACCAGGGACGACCAAAGGGAAACCCAAGGGAAACCAAAGGGAAATCAAACGGAAACCAAAGGGAAAGCCGTTGACCAATTTTCCCAAAATCAAGTCTGGACTACTTCAGAGAAACCCTTTGCCTTGGTTGCAAATCCGCTGTCAAAAGCCCCAGTGAGGAACAAACTGAAGAAGAGGAAACACAAGAAAGGGCAAAGCACAGGCAATGGACAGACAGATACAGTGGCAGACAGCAAGAGAGAACACAAGAAGGACAGAAAGTGGGAAAGAAAAAGCGGCAAGACGACAGAAAGCAAACAAACGAACGAACGAAAGAAAGAAAGAAAGAAAGAAATACAGAAAGAAATACAGAAAGAAAGAAAGCAAACAAAAACGGAGAACTGAAAAAGATAAATATAACAGACACGCCAAGAACGAGAGGGCCCTCAATCCAATTGTCCACATCCTTAGCATACTGTCCGCTTCTCAAAACGAGACCCCCAAAATGGGATTCCTTCTGGCTTCCCAACACCAAAAGCGGGTACCCTGGAAAAACCAAAACCCGTTTCCACAGGAGGCACACGGGCAAGCCTGCAAAGCCCAGCAGGTGTTGCCCGGTTGCCCCGGTTGGGAGGCAAATGGGGAACTAAAACTCGCCGCAAAAAAATGCGCCGGCCTGGACGTCCGGGTGCCAATGGGTGAGCGCCACGGCATTGTACCAGGCCTTGACCTCCCAGTTTCGTTCTGTCTTCTGCCAAGTTAGTGAGTGGCTAGCATAGGTCAAACATCACTACCGCATCGTCGCATGGACTCCACTTAAAGGACTTGTGACTTGGGAACCTAGTATCCCACGCTACCTCCCGCCCTGATTCAGAACCATAGCAAGAAACGCAATGGGAGGCTTGGTGCATCTTGGCTCCGAAGGCTCTGAATCGTTGCACGCCAGTTGTTGTTGTGTTTTTGCTTTTGTTTTTAACCACATGGGTCTTTTTGTTGCTTGAGGGCGCCCATTTTGGGATTCACACTAATCTCAGGTGATATCCCCAACAGCATGCGGCGCTCTTTTTAGTGCTCGCACCACCTCGCAGAACCGTGGAACCCCGGTAGAACCTTGGTGGAACCCTGGTGGAACCCTGGTGCAACCCTGGTGCAACCCTGGTGGAACCCTGGTGGAACCCTCGTGGAACCCTCGTGGAACCCTCGTGGAACCTTATCTCAGGGCCGCCCCGGACCACCCCGGAGCCTATCTGGGCTGAGACCCCAAAGCTTTCACTGTTGGGGAAAAAAAGAACAACAAAGGAGACCACACGTTTTAAGGGGTCCCCCCTAAAAAAGGACAGCCCCCACATTTTGAAAAAGAACAAAGACCACGGCTGGTCACCGATTTTTGCTGGCAACTGGGATCCGCCACTTTAGACAAACCTCCAAACCTCTGCTTGAGGCCTTGGCCAGACTTGATTGCACTGGACTCGGACCAAAAAGGGGACCCTCTAGAAAAGAAGTGGCAAAACGATGCAAAAACGGTGGGTCTTCAGTCTGGCGATTCTTGGGGGGAAGACATGTGCAACCCTATGTTGGCTTGTGGTTTCCTGCTGGTCTTCAAGAAGAGAACAAGGCTGCCCACCAGCAGCCACAGCCGCAGCACCGCGCCTGTTCCGGGAAGCCGTAGTCGCCATCCATCTCGAACTGGATGGGGTTCTGGTTCAGCCTGTGGTTTGCAAGTGACGCAAATTGCGAAGTACACCAACCCTTGCAACATCTGCATCCCACATTTTCCCCCTCACAACGTCAGTGACCCCTTTGGAATGCTTGAACCCCCTGGATTTTTCATTCCATGGCGGGTCCCTCCCGAAGCAAAAAAAGTCCAGAGTCCCCGGCCCCGGAGCCCAAGACAAGTCCAGTGGGTAACCACTCCAAGCGTAATCCCGCGTAGACCTCTTCCAGTTGCTAACGGTTGAGCGAACCGACGGGCCACGGGGATTCCCTCAGAAGTTGACATGTGGTGGGATGTCACTGAAACTTCTGAGGACTAAAGAAGGTGGAAGTGGAGGGATCCCTGACCGTCCAAGCACTATGAGCTAGGGACCCACAAAATGACGTTCTTTTGATTTCCCTTGAAACCAATCTTGTAAAGACTACTCTCCAAAGCACAAACACCCAACTGGGTGTCTTAAAGGACACCTTTTGTGTGTGTTTTTAAACTAATCTTGAAAAACAAAACCAAAGCCCAAAGCCAAACTGCCAAACTACCCTCCAACCCCCACCCCCCCCCCTGTCAGGTTCTTTTGCCCGTCCTGGCGGTGGGCACGTCCGAGGCCAGGCCGGACTGCTGGTTGATGCTCTGGAAGCCTCACGATCCCCATGGAAACAAAAAAAAGATGTTACCTCCGAAATGCTGCTGGCATATAGGTGTCCTTTTTGGGAAAATAGATGGGTTTCCCTGGTGGTTGAACCACCAGGTATGTCGAATCGCCCTCTATTTTCAAGCCAAACCAAACCAAAAAGGACGCCTATGGCTGCTGGAAGCCCCAGCGATGGAGCCCGAATGGAAGCCATCCATCCCCCGCAACTTTTTCTTGTAAAAGTCGGCTACCTTTAAACAAACAAAAACCGAAGGGGCCAAAGAAACCAGCCGATACGGCGTCGCCAATACGACGTCCCAGAAAAAGCCCGGAGGCTTTTCTGACCAAATGCACTGCCCGAGTGGTTGGCCGGAAGAAAAGCTCAGATTTTTGCATTCACCACTACCATGGGTCGTCCCAACAAGAAGCATAAAGCCCAGCACCTCTTGTGCGGTCAGGCAAAAGTCCAAGGACTCCGGAGAGCCAAATGGGACAGCAAGCCCAGCGGAAACTTGAAATTCAGTCCGAAAGGTCAAAATTTCGGAGACCCAAGTTGGACTTTGGGCTGCTGCAATGTCCCGGCGCGATTTCCATGGAAACGATCGCCACTTTTGGAAGTGCCAAGAAGGGAAATGGAGGACGCCCTGTCTTTGGGGTCTCCCAACATGTGCATTTCCAACTCACTTGGGGCAATTTCATGTCTTTTACGGAGCGAGACCCGACAATTGGAAACGACCTGCAGTCTCCACCCTTTAAAATGGGGTCACTCGGATCTTGAAAAGGTCATGGACATGGAGACTGGTTTCGTTTTGGCTCCTTTTTCCCCAAGCCCAACACAGGAGTGCCTTTTCTTTCTTTTCTCGCACGGCTTTGAAACCCAAACTACAGCATCCTAGATGCCACGTTCACGATGTTTTTGCCTCTACCTCTGCTCGGCCGAATAAAGAAAAACCCGTGGCAACTTTGGGCTAAACCACTTTTGGGACACACGGTGGGTTTGGTTCAGAAATGGACCCCCCGAAATGGCCTTTCCGGCGTTTTTGGGTGGTCTCCCCTCGAACCCAATCAAAAGGTTCTTCCCACAACAAAGACTTTCTGGAGATCCGGTGCACTAAGTCTCTCTACGAACCCGGCGGTTTCCCCGTTTTGGTGTTGAAGCCAACCTGTGGTGTTGAACGCCAGGCTGGTTCGGTTTCAGGGGAAGCTCACAGGAAACCAACCTTTGGAGGTAGGCCTGGATTCCTTCTGAGCCATTCCAGGCCCACCTCTTTCAAGGGGGAGGGGGGGAGCTACGTTGAAAGAGCTTGTCCTCGAAAGCTTGCTCCTGAAGGCTTGTCCCTGCAAAGCTGTTTTGAAAACCAACGACCCCTCACAAGCTAGGGTTTGAGCATCGCCGTGCTTCAGGTAGGCCCCAAAAAAGGTTTTGCACCTGTGAGAGAGGTAGGTTTGGACTCTTTAAAAAGATTGAGGTTTGACAAGAGTAAAGCCTGCATTTAAAAGTTTTACGAACCTTACCAACTTAGAGGTAGGTCTCTCTGTCTTTTTCGAGGTTGGGCCACTAAAAAGTGGTTGGTTTGGAAGGGTGAAATATGGCAAACAATAAGTTTTTTGTGTGGTTGGACCACACAATCCCTCTCGAAAAAAAATAGATTTGGTTGGACCACCAAAAAACAAAAAGCGTAGGTCTCTGTCTTTTTTGAGGTTGAAAGTGGTTGGTTTGGAGGGGAAAAGTCCATCCCTCTGGTGAACAGAGGTGGCTGTGTTCATTTTTGAGAATCTATCCTTGCAGGCAAAAAGAAGTAGACATCTGTGTCTTTTAAGGTTGGGTAGGTAGTAGGTCTTTAAATGGTTGGTTTGGAAGGGGAAATTCATCCCCTCCCTGAACAAGAGGTAAGTGTTTGTCGTTATTGAGGTTGGACCACAGAAGAACGATTGGTTTGGAAAAGGAACAACTTGTTTTTTTTTTTTTTTTTTTTTTTTTTTTTTTCCGGTGGGTTCTTTTATTTTTGAGGGAGAACCACACACAATCCCTCTGAAAAAACGAGGTAGGTCTCTGCGTTGTTTTAGAGGTTGGGCCACACAAACATGGTCGGTTGGAAGCGGGAAGAGCCCATCCCTTTGAGGTAGGTCTCCGTGTTTTTTGTTGAGGTTGGACGTAGCGGCGGAGCGGGTTCCTCAGCTGATTCTTTAAAAAAAACAACTTTTGGTAAAAGACACCTACCTCTTTTCTTGAGAGGGATGGATTTCCCATTCCAAACCAACCAATTTTTGGTGGTCCAACCTCAAAAAAGACACAGACCACTTTTTCAGGGGAGATGGACTTCCCAATTCCAAACCCTCAAAAAAGACACAACGACCTACCTCTTTTTTCCCGAGCGAAACTCCCACTTCCAAACGAACCACTGTTGGGCCCCCCAACCTCAAAAAAGACACCACCTTTTGGTGGCCGAACCTCAAACAAGACACAGAGACCTACAGAGGCCTTCCGACCCAACCACATTTTGGCGGTCCCTCAAAAACGCCCCTACAAAAAACATGCTGCTGGACCGTCAATCAGCATCAACTGTGCAAGAATGATCAAGGCCACCAGGGATTCTGCACGCGACTCTCCAATATGACGCACCTCTTCTTTGAGGCGGGATCGGTCTCCCCCCCCCCCCCCGTTTCCTGAAGAAAAGAACTAAGGGTGGAAGTACATATCCCTTGTTCATACCCCTTGGCTTCCCTGGTTTCCATCCCACTTAAGGGGTATACCCTTTTGGGGAGAGGATATATGAACATCAGGCCTCCCAGGGGTACATTTGTCCAAGGGGTCTGTAAAAGGGGTACAAGCACCCTGGAAACTCCCCCCACCCCCCCCGCGCGCGCGGAGCCGCGCGGAGCCGCGCTGAGCCCCGCGCCTAGGAAGGGGCTCGTGGCGCTGATCTGCGCGGCTCCGCCGTGCAGCTCCACGCTGGCGAGGTCCGAGGTCATGGGCGCGGCGAGGTTCACCGCTGGCTTGCCTCAAACCGCAAGGCGGCGGGTGGCGGGTGGCGGGTCGGCGGGGTGTGGAGGGATGGGAAATTTGGTCTTTGAACTTTCGGCTCTCCGTTTTCGGCTTTCTTCGCGGGTTGAAGCACCTTGGAGGTCAAATGGAAATCCAACCAAACCCGGTTTCTGATCTGCGAAACTTGTAGGTCAAATAAACAATTGAATCAACAAGCCTAAGAAGCAAAGGGGATGGCTGGGAACAGCCAAGATTGGTCAAGATTGAACCAGACCATTCGGGAGTTCCATTTTGGTGTTACCTGATGTTTGACCCACAGCCAAGTGGTGATAGTGAGTAACATCAAGTATGCTAACCCAGCCAATACAGTTGGCACACAAACCGGGAGATTCCAACCAGGGACTGGGGACATTGGAGGCAACGCCATGCGCTGCCATGCGCGTTCCTCATCGAACAAGAAGGCGACTGTGTGCAACGCGTACCCACTGAAACCTTGACTTTTTGAGTTCTGGATCCCTCTCCATTTCAAGGTGGAGAGAACGTTTACATAGTGAGGTGCATTGAAGGCAGGTGAGGTGGCGAGGCCAGGTTGCCCTTGGAATGGCTCATCCTCGCACATTTTTCGATGAACGTATCCCCCCCATCCCTGCAAGGGGAACGAAAAATAACAAGTGATGATCTAGCGCTAAACTAATGTTGATCCCAGAATAATAAACCAGCTCTGTTAATGGGGGGGCTGTGTTCCCCTCAAAAAGTCGTCTGAATCTCCACTAAAAGGGGACACTCCGTATGAATCAACCAGGGGTCTACTTCGCTTCGGGGTCAACGTTTACTTAGAGATCCTTACTTTCGCTGGCCAAGAGGCTTTCACTTCTCAAATGGGCGCCACATCTGATTTCGACCCAGGGTTTGGTGAAAAAGGTGTACCTCAAAGGCAGATACCCGTGTGGAAACAAACATAAAACATGCTTCAGAAGGGATGGTTGACAAAAGGATGGGTTTACAAAGAATGGGTTGGAAAGGCTGGGACATCTATATCTATATATATATATATTAATACATGTATCTGGGATGGCTTACAAGAGACGTTTCATAAAGGGATCATTCTCACTCCCTGGTCGCCCAAATTTCCCCCGGCCATCGCCTGCGTTGAAGTTCCCAGGCCCGATGTCTCTGGAGGTCCCGTCGAAACCGGCGAAGATCCTGCGTCCGGCGCGGGGGAATTTTGGCGAAAGGTGATCCCTTGGTCTCGGGGTGCCTTCCATTTCCATTCTGAACCCAGGGATCCGAATCTTTTCGGGAAACCATCAAAAATTCAGGGGAAACAGATCCGGTTTTTGAAAAGAACCATGATTTAAAAGAATGGACAAGGAATCAACCCCTAGACTTGTGCTTCCAGGCGCTGTGCCACTAGCTCACTTCCTGAGTGGACTGGCAAAACTGGGCTGCCCTCAGATCCCCCGCTAAGAGTTTAACTTTTAGTGGTTTAAATGGAAACTACCACTAAACACTCAAAAGCTAAAAGGCTAAGGGGATGGCTGGGACCCTGGGAGAAAAAACAACAAACCGTTGTTGGCCAAACCTGGTCTTCCCACGAAGTGTAAAGTTCATGAACTCAGGGAGTGAGCTACAATGGGCAACCAGTCTCTTTTTTACCTCTAGGTGTTACATCGTGGATTCCCTTGGTTACCTACTGTACTGCTAACTGGAAGCAGTCGTCACAGCAAGGAAGAACAACCATGCTCATGGTGCCTTAAAGGTTGATAAACTACAGGTAACCACCAATACTAGAAGGGTATCCACCACATCATGTTTGGTGATTCTCAAGGGGAAGGTTCTAGGTTCATCAAAGTGAACTTTTTGTCGGTTGCTAGCGGGTAGAAGCAGGATGCGCTCACAAAATGCTGCTATGTCCTCCAGTAGAGAGGTTAGAATAAGGGTACCCTTTTTTCTGCAGTCTATTTTAGTAGGGGAACCCTCCCCAAAAAAGAAATGGTAAAAGGGCACTACTGGGGGGGACCTAGGCTGGCACTCGAGAATTCTATCCCCAGAAGTCTTTGAAGGGACTTCCTGTGCCGTTGCAGCGGTTTGCTCAAGGCCATGCCGCTTCTCAGGAGCCAAGGGTGTTCACCTTAACCGGCCCCCGGCAGGTTCCGGTGGACCCCTTCTGAGCCTCTGATATGGGGGTTCCTCAAAGTGATAGACCGCCTTTTGGATGATTTCAAAGGGCAAGTTATATAAACACCAAACCCTCGAAAAATCATCTTGATCTAAGACAGCGGTGCACCCAGAATCCGTTCAAAAACGCTCCGTGCTCTTGTCAACGGAATCTTTGGGGTGCCTTTGGGGTGTTGGCAGCCTCCGGGTTTCTTCCAAAGAAACCACGGAATTCTCCGGTTTAAGTGCCCTGTATACACATATGTATATATATATACTTTGCGCAACCAAACGTCCCAAATGTCAATCAGGGACCCCTACTTTACCACTTTAAAGGGTTCCTAACTTGTATCAAATGTTCCAACCTAGAATTCAGAGATCCCCCCAAATGATAAGCAAAAGGTCCCCCACTAAAAACACACATAAAGAATGATACAAACACATGTTTTCACTGAGGTCCGTCTATAGCTGTCAAGTTCTCAAAAACCTAGAACCAAATGTTCCAACCGAGTTCTTCTTGCCAGGTCTGCGAGAAGAAAATAAATTATGGGCTCGGTTTCCTCCCGGTTTCTCTTTGAAACACCGCCCCAGGCGGGCCCTAACTTGAAACACCCAAAAGATCCCAAGTTCTGGTTGCAAGTGGCTCCCAAAACTGGAGTTAGTTTCTCTTCAAAACAACTCCAAGGAGCCTCGTGAAAAGGAACCTATGTACATCGATGGACTCCTGGGAGCCTTTCGGGTTCGGGATTTATGTGACAGGATCCTTCCGTGCCGCCACCTAATATATTTCCAGGGGGTGATTCCCCATTATTTTCAATCATCGTTCTTTTCAAAAAACCTGCCGTTCTCCCAGGTGTCAGGAGGTTTTCTGGAAAGAAGGATCCCTGGAAAGAATGGGGAGGTACCCCCAGAATATTTCCTTCTAGCAACCCTTACCTAAAGCCTCGACCCTTAGAATTGCCAACGGTGTCCCTTTAAACCGCTCCCATATTCAGCTAAAGCAGAGACAGCGGAAAGGGCAATATCTTCGGCCAACTTGCTCTCCTGAATTTTCCTAAACCATCCCCCCAAACGGTGCCAACTCCAAAGCAACAAACCACAAACCACGCTCAGCCGACTGTGCTCCCCTTTTGACATTCACCAAAAACACACCGCCCAGCGGCCGATTCCGCCGATCGCGCGCCGATCGCGCTCGGGGATCGCGGATCGGCATGCTCGCCGCGAGTCCTGCGCGCCCCGATGATGTAGGCCGGCACCAGCAACGCCACTCCCTCCGAGGCCAGCGGCGAGGCCTGGCGCGTGACGCGCGGGAGGGCTGGGGCGTGTTGGCGCGGATTTAACAACCAAAAGTTGGAATTTGTGATAGCAACTCTTCAGCTTCTGCGTCACGGTTCGTAACCTGGGGAAGCTGGACTTGGGAAACGTAGAAATCGCTATGGTCTCAAATGCGGAGCCCTTGAGAACCACAGGAAAGTTGTCCTCCAACGTGGGACGCCCGGTTCCTACCCGCCTCACAATTTGCCCACACCTTTCAGGTGGGAATGAATCCAGAGGTGGATTCATCCAAAAGAACCCCTTGACACCCGTTCTGCAATTGCTCTTTCACCTGCGTTTGTTTTGCCTTCCTGCGGGGCCAAGTGCTCACACACATAGAGGCAAGGCGATTGATGAGGCAAAGTCCCAAGATTTCCCCCACCCCACGTAGGGAACGAATGGAATTCAACCCCTTCCCCAACTCCATCAGTTCCGCCCCGTTTCTCGAGTGAAGGGAGCAGTGTCCGAGCATCTCAGGCCCATGTCCTGGAACACTCGACCATCACCCGGCGCTCGTCATTTTTTGGGAAGTATCCTCGAGAAAGGGCGGCCTTTAAAGGGAACTCAAACCAAGATGTCTTTTGGCGATGTCAAGGACCAACTCGCTTTGTGCTGGCAACGTTCAACAGCAGCATAGGTTGATGTGGGCCCTCCCAAAAAACGAAGAGGGGGTCCTCTTTCGCGCGCTACCCCACGCTGTCCGAAACCACTCGATTGCTCTGCCTTCGCGGACATGAAGAAACTCAAGACCTGGGTCCGAAAAACCGTGGTCTGTGCTCTTGTGGGTCACCTGCTTCGCCCGGACACACCTGTTTGAAACACAAAGTTTGAGGTTCTTGCTGCTTGAAGTTCTCCAAAACGCTGCCAAAACATCATCAAAGGCAAACGATCGCAACATGGTCGAGCAATCATGCACACAACGGGGGGGGGGTTAGTGGCTAGAAACCTGGGAATGTCTTGATTGAGCCAGGCTTCTTCGCAATCCTTGGGCAAAGTTAAAAAGGAAAAAAGGGAGCTATCAAATTTATTCCCCTTGGTTATCTGCTACGGCGACTCGCCTGGAAGCTTCGGCGGGGTGGCCCCCATTCTGGGTGTACTTTGCTTTGTTTGCACGCGGGAGGGGGAGTGAGAAACGCCTTCAAGGCTGCATCAGAGCCGCGCATTCGACGAATTCGTCAATGTGTGTTTCGTTTGGCCTCAATCTCGATCTGGTTGAAGGATGGCGCTGGTTGCATGTTGGCTCCTATCAACGCCATCGATTTTCAAATTTGATACCTAGAATCGCAATCTCAAAGCCGCGCAGAAAACACGGGATTCTCCCAAAGAGGGCACATCTTCTTGAATCCCGAAACAGCAGTGATAAACCCCAAAAAGGAGAAGCCACCTGTTTCATCACGCGCTGATTCAAGGCAAATGGGCAGCCATTGCGGCTGAAAACGTGACCATTAGCGGCATTGGCGGCAGTATGGGTGTGCCTTCTTAGGATGCGCCTTCCTCTTTTCGCGTTTTTTAACAGGAAGGGAACGTCCCCCCCAAATGAGACGAGCTCCTTTTTGGAATGCGCCCCCCCTTTTTTGCGGTTTCAAAGGACACCCCAAGGACCACCCCCCAGCCATTTGCGGGGTCGGGTACGGCCCAACGAGCCGACGAGGCCCCGAGGCCCCCGCCATCACTTCCTCGGGGCTCGGCTACAACCGCTCGCCAACTCAAACAGAAAAGGTCAAAAAACAAGTTCGCCCGGCAAAAAGGGACTCTTCTTTGTCTCACTTCCTGAGTGGAAGTGACCAACGGGATGAACCTGAAACAAAAATAAGATTCGTGTAGAGGTTTGCCCGGAGAAAGTGGGCATCTTCTTGATTGCTGGTCTCAATTCCTGAGTGGGTTGACCCAAAAAGTCCAGGCGCCTTGGAAATCGAGTAGGGTAATAGGGGGAAACCGTCGTGACACCTAGGGTAAATCCTGGTTGACAATGGTGGTGCTGAATCCACTTGGAGTTGTGTTGTCTGTTTGTTTGTTTGTTTGTTTGTTCATTATCAACGTGGACACATACCCAAACACCACCTGCGCGTCAGCGACACCAACAATAGCCGAATGTTAGCAATTCCCTTGTGAATTCTACATGCCATATCTGGGATACGGAACGCCAGGCGCTCTCCTAATGGTCGTGAAAATTGCTTTGAGCATCAACCTTTAACACGCAAACTCCGGCCAAATTGGCAAACTAGCCATGTTTGAGCCACTCAAAAAGGGAAGTATACGGAAGGGCACCCCAAGGAATGCTGCATAAGTTGCTCGCCCTTGTAGGTCGCGCAAGTCGTTGCCCCTTCATGAAACAAGCCTAGAAATTCAGGAGAGGAGATGTGGGAAGGTTTTTTCCTGAGGGTTCCTCTTTGTTCCAAATCGACGGGAAATAACCCATTTTGGGGGGCCCCATTAAAGACAGCCCCATTTGATCGGCACCCAACACCCGTTGAGTTATCATTTTACTGAGATGGATCTGACAAAGTTTTATATATAAGCTTTAGTGCAACCCCAATTACAACAAGAACCATCCTACAATGGCCAATACTGTGCGTCCAAAATTTTTGAGCTTTTTGGCTTCCACTCATATCGTCTTCGCAAAAAAAGTGACCCCAAAGTCCAGGACCTCAGGGAGTGAGTTATTCAACCGACTTCAATGTCGAAACTAGAAAAACATACGCTTAAAACATGAAGAAGGTTGAGTGTAGGTTTTGGAAAATGAGAGTGGAAATAAAACGTACACACTCCTAATTACTTACATTGAGACTTGCTCATAAACTAAACGGGGCAAATGGAGGTGACTCCTGACCCTGTCCACCAACAAGAGCAAGTCTCCGGCATAGTGGTCATCAGCCTCTCATCCTGACCTCCGTCCACTCCGCCGCAGCCTGCCCAATGGTGAACGGAGTTCCTCCGGCTGGGTCGTCTTGTTGGGCGGTCGAAGGAGAACTAAAGAGCCACACATTTTGTGGGCGCGCCTCTAGACATACCCAGAGCCCCAGATAAGCTGGGTTACTCCATTACAAGCTCACATGCAAGGGAGCACAGTATGGCCCCCCAAACAAGCATGCACATGGGCGGGGTCACATGGGGTCAATGGGTCCCAGCACAAAGGCGTCCCCATTTTGATCATTCATCCACCTTCTAGCGTGCGAGTTTCTACTGAGCAACCGCTTTGTGTTCTGAGCCAATTGGTCGATGTCCCTCCCCTATAGCCGTTGGGGGAGCACTTGGTTGAAATATCCTAGGCTAAAACCAGCCCCAAGGCGAATCTAGCCACGCGGCTCTGGCCACTCAGCTTCCCTCTCGCTGACTTGGAGCTGGATCGGTGGTTTAAAGCTTGGGGTGGTTTCTCATCTACCCTCAAGATGGAGGGGAACAAAGCTCCCCAAACCAGTTCAATCCACCAACCTGAACGGGTTACCTGAACTCACTTGGCCGCCAAAACCAACAACGAGCTTTTTGCAGCCCGGCCTTTGTGCGCCAAGATGTAGCCACCGATCCAGGCGGCGGTGATGTCCTTGAAGCGGCTGGAGCCCTCTTTGACTCGTTTGGAATGCACGAGGAATCCGTTTTCTACCGGTGCCCCAACACATGTCTCGCGGTTTGCGGCTGTCAAGGTCATACAAAACAAATATGGCTGTGAATTTTAAGGGGACCCCTCAAAAGTGGTCGTTGGACATAAATCCCCACCTAAACGTTGTCCACCAAAGGATCCCGAATTAAAATTCATAGCCAAATTGGCCTCATGATCATCCCCTCAAGCCAGAGAACCTCCTGAAATTATCAATAGCCAACCAGTGTGGTTGGCTCTCAAATGGGGCATGACGCGTAGGGTCAGATCCAACAACCATCCCCTCTTTTTAGCAAATGGGTGTCTCAAAATAGGGGACCAGCAAAACGTTGGTGTTCCCTTTAGTGTCCCTTTAAACCCAGCCTATATCAGTCCAGTCAGTCACATCTACCGTTCAGCTTGCGGCTACCAAGCTCGGACTTAGCCGAAATTGCCGTCCAATCCAAAGGTCTCGCTTTTCCTTGTTCTTGCCCACATTTGGGGTGATCAACAAATGAACCCTTTTGCTACCACGGCTGGATGTTTTTGGCGAGCCTGGAACAAGAAAGACCACAGTTTGCCCACGGGGCGGCGAGGCATCTGGGTGTGTCTTGAAGTGAGTAACCTGAGTGCGGCTCAAACCTAAAGAGCTAGGGTTACGCGGGTGTTCAGTGTTTGGTGGCACTTACCAAATAGCACCTCATGCTCTTGAGCCGCAGCCGTCTCTGAATTTGGCGGCTTCCTCTTGATTCCCTTTAAAACAACCCCCCAAAAAATATCCTCACCCGCCCCTTGCATCTCATTTCCTGCTACCCCGCCAGTGAAGACTGGGCCTTACACATGGCAAGCGCCACATGAACTTTCGGTAGACGTCTTTGCCAAGGCGGGAAGGTACTAAGGTGACTTGATCTTCAGACCTAGATGAGTTGTCCCTCTTCTCATCACATGGTTGCCCCGGTGTTTGGGTTGCTTGGTGATTTGGGGAAAGCGCTGGTTTAACCAGATGGGGGGCGGGGGGCGGAGGAAGCCCTGGTTTGGCTGTGATCGAGGCGCCACCATCACCTGACCCTGGAGCTTGTTGCCGGCTCGCATGAAGTCCTCGGCCAAAGCGCCCAAACCGCTTTGGAGGCCCGTCTCCGTCTGACACGGCCGAAACAAAACCAAAGGCCCACTGTTTGGGCTTGTCCTGTCTCAAAAAAAAGGGGCGACAAAACCATCGGATCCATGTCAGATACAACACATCTGCTGCATTTGTAGGTAACGAAAGCACCCCCTCACATATACCTTACCTATGATACTACCATTCTCTGGGGTTGCTACTACCGTTTGACCAACCTGACGCGGTACCTGCGAAACGATCGCCACTCAGGGCGCCAACCAGCGGCTCGGTTTCGTTGGGATGGGTAAACCCACCGGAAGACCCCAGCCTTGGACCCACCTGTATTTGCCCCCCCCCCCCCACCAAAATCCCACTTGGACCTGAACCCCACCCTAACCCCACCTGCCCCACCTGTACCGTTCGACTCGAGCCCCTCGCTTCGCCATGCGGCCACTGGCGGCTCTTCGCTGCAGGCCGACGGCTCCGTGACCGCCATGCCGTTCTTTGCAGGGTTCCCCGAACTGCCGTCGCCTCGACGTCGCGGCGGGCACTCCGTGAGGGGAGCCGAACTTCCGGCAGACTTGCGAAGTTCGGGAGATTCCTCAACAAAACAGTTCACGGGGAGAAATGAGCTCATGATAGGGGTTCCTTCAAGTATTGGAAAGTGATGGTTCTCAGCGGGGGAATCGTGGGATTGAAATTGGGACTGGTTGAAGTTGGAGCCTGGCGAATGTCCAGTCGAACTTCTTGCTCTTTTCAATTGTTCGGTTGCTAGCTCTCTTTTGGTGGCGTTTGAATGGGAACGGCAGTCAATCTTTGGGCCCCATTTGAAGTCGTCTCAGGATCCTCCAGAGTCTAACTGTTTCATTTGGACTGAGCAAATTGGACATTCGCCATTGTGGATATGGGGAGTCTGCAGAATAGCAAGTAAGCCAGCCACAAACCCTGGTAAATGAAGGCCTCAGCAGAACACATGTTGGTTGGTGTCCAATTGGCACAAGCAGGAGCCACAATTTGAACATGTGACAAAACTAACATGCAAACGACAACAGTGGAGAACCATTGTCCTTGTTCCCGGCAATTGGTGTCCACTCAGAAGCCAACTACCAGAGGCGCCAAACCAAATTTTGGGGAATGGCTTACAGGGACACCAAAGAACATCGCTGCCATTCTCTGGGTCTTTGAAATGCGCGTGAGCTGCGACAAAATATGGCTGCCGTGTCCGGCCGACGCGAGAAATTCAGCGAGGAAAACCACCATTTTTGTGGCGAATGAGGGCCGGCAGCATGGCCCCGGGGAGGCCATGGGCGGTGAATCATGTTCGCTGCGCATTTCAGGTCCTTCCTCCCGAATGTGGAGGTCTCATGGGTAGCAGTCCCGACAGAAACCCATTTCGGTGTGCTTTGGGTTCATAAACGCCCCGGAATTCGCTTGGTTTCGGATTGAAACGGCCCATTTAAAAAGACACCCTCTTGTCGCAACATGCGGCATGGGAAAATCAGAGTCCCCTGGTTGTGTGCGCCTCCCAATGTCCCTCCCAAATGCTTGGTAGACTGTTGGATACTTCCATTTGCTTAGGCCCCCTGGAAAAAAAAAAACATATTTCCAGTAGTGATAGATTCGCTTGAAAACCAACAAGGGAAAATAGAAGAACACCTTCAGCAAATGGAGCCTGATTTCGGGGCTCCAATCCCCTGGAGCCGAAACACGGAAGCGGCAGGTGCGCAAAGAGCCCTCTTCCAGCTTCACATCCTGAGCGCGCAAAGCCGCGGGATTTATCACTCCAGTTGCCTTTTTGGAACCCAGACTTCTGGGTTTGTCTGAAGATACACCTTTCCCCCTCAAAAAAAAGAAGAAACGCAAGGAGGGTTCGGTTTCCGCTTTGTCTCTTTTTATTGTCCCAAAAAAGCTCCCAGCCTCGACAGGGAAGTTTTAGAGGCTCCATCTCCATTGGAAGGTTTAAGACCTCAAAAAGGGGCAACACTGTTTTTAAGGATATGATTCACTCCATATAGTTCCTCTTGAACAAGAGTAGTTCACGTTTACCACTTGCCCAAAAAACACCGAGCATCTCCAGATGCGAGCAAAGATCACATATGTGGAGCGTCAGGGAACAAATGACAGAACTTCCCCATCGGAAGCAAACATATTTTCCGCCCTGGTGGCTTGGTCATCTTTCAAGGCACAGTGCAACCCTGTGATTTTGAGCCTTAAAAGGCATTCTGGTCCACATTTAGTGCACCTTGCAACCGTAAAATAGGGGCTTCTCAAAATAGTGGCCCCAAATGCTTCCTGTTGGTCTCCTTCAAATACCCAACCAAAAGAAAGGGCCTTTCCGAATCCCATTTTGAGAAACACTCAAATGCACATGAATGCTTATGAGGGGCCCGAAACAGTGGACATCAAACTTTAGTGGGGATGAACTTGTCCACCAACCACTTAGGAGGTTCCAAGTCATAAATTTCACATGGCCGTGTCCTTTCTCTAGAGCAAGATGGTGTTTTGCCTCTTGGCTTCCTCTCTAAAACCACCAAAAAAGGGGGGAGCCGCCCATATCCCAAGCCGCTCCACGGAGACGCCGCTCTACGCTCTACGACCGCTCGGCTCGCATCGCATCGGCCGAGGCGCGGAGTCCAGCGCCGGGGAGGGCTTGGAGGGGTCGTGGCCGTCGCTGCTCTTGGCCACAATCAGCACGGGGCCTGGCGGAACGAGCGCCCCAAGCTTGGCATCAGGCAACTGGGCGGAAGCTCTCCCGGCCTCAAACAAAAAAAAACAGTTTTTCCTTTTTTCTTTTTAAGTCTTGCTTGGGACCCGCGAGACCAAATTATGATTGGTGGCGAGATGCTGGCAACTGCAACTTCCTTGCTTGCTTGGTGCGAGCGAGACGGATCCCGTACAAAAGTTGTTGCGGGACAACGACTCAACCCAGACGGGCAAAAGAGTAGAAAGGTGTGCTTCAGGTATGGCACTGGCAAGTGCTTAGCAAGCTGAGTTGGTTGTAGCCCACTAGATGTTAGAAGACATCTATTCCGTTGGATGGTTCTCACCACTCCGGAGCGTCAAATGTAGTGAAAAGTGGAGAACCAATCAAAGTGGAGAGCATCTGCTTGCAAGTGGGCAATAACCGAGGTCCCTAACCACTTACCAACCCGGGCGACTTTCAAAGTGTCCTCTATTTGTTGTGCAAAAGGGTACCCCAAAGTTGTGGGGACCTTTGGTTAAGGCCTCAGAAAAAGAATGTTAAAAAAAAGAAAGAAAGAACAACGAGAGAAACAAACATGTCAAAATTCAAAGCGAGATTCCTTTGAAAGCGACAGGGGAAATGAATAAAACATACTGTGGATGAACGAAATCCTGCACCACCTAACAACCCCTGGAATGATTCGATTCCCAGTAAATACCGTAACAAACGATGGTTGCAACCATGGCTTCAGTTCGTGGTGCGAAATGGATTTCGCAACCATCCACAGTATCATAGGTGTCCTTTTAGGGGAAATAGATGGCCCTGGTAGATGATTAAACCACCGGGCAAACCAGGAATCGCCATCTGTTTTTCTAGCAAAACAACCCAAAAGGACACCTATCCACATGCTGAGCCGCTGGAGTCTCGCCTTGGCCCTCCTTCAGCGTGGGGTCCACCGAGCAGGCGGCCAGCAGCCCCAGCAGCGAGCGCTTGAACCCGGCCTCGTACTCGTCGTGGTCGCCTCGACGAATCCGAAGCTTCGGCTTTGGGGGGGAGGGGGAGGGGGGGTTAAAACAGTCCGTTTGGTGCTTGAAACGGTTTATAGTAGGATTTCTCTAGTAGCAACACACAGAGATCGCTCCTTGCCCTATCTTCCTTTTGGACCTGGCCGAATTACGAAATTGCCTGCTCAAACCTGCTCAAATATATCGCATGCCAACGCGGAATTGTTTGCGCACTTCGTCTTGGGCAACTTTTTGTCAGCATTGGTCGGTGGTTGCTGTCAGGCGTGGGCCCACCCTCTAGACTCTAGACCACAGCTTGGTGTCAACCTGCTTCGTCGGGAAAACAAGTGGGTGGTTTCTGAAAGGTCATCTCGCCTGATTAGAACACGTCATGCACAAAGTGGCAATACGGCAATCCCCAGTCTTGACAAGGACATTCATCATGGGTGAGCTTCGGTCTAGCCCACCTAGGGGTCAGATTAGAGCCGTGTTTACAAGTAGGATACCAGGTTGGCCTTCCGAATTTGTAGAGATCTTTGGATGGTTTCGAGAACAACCCAACATTTGAGAAAAAGCGTCCTGGACCCTCAATCTACGATTTGAATATTGGATATTGCCCTAAACTATGGGGCGTCAATGCCCGGCCTGTCAAAGGAAAAGGGTTTTCAACAATCCAGCTAGGCTCCGTGTTGATTGGGCTACGCCCAAACAAGAGCTTGCCCCCGAAGAATCCCTGAGCAAAGCCTCCCCCCCTCCCGGCCCTCCGTCAAAGCGCGACCGCTGGGTCCAAGGGGCACTTGTCCGGGGGGATCAAGCGGCTCAGCCCGCTGTTGTAGTCTGCCGCCTCGTTGCCCGCGGCCACCAAAGCCGCCAGGTAGCACACCTGAAGCCGAGGAGCGACGTGCTCAGCGCGAGCACGGCCGGCGGCGAGTGCACCGGGCGGGAAGCCTAGAAGATGTGGTATCACAAGTCCCTCATCACCGAAGATGTTCCATTGGCCTGCAAACTAAGCTGCAACCTGGAAAGGACGTCCTCCAATGTGGCAATGGGTTGTCCGCTCCTGAAACCATTTCCCGTTGCAGCGGGCGGTTTATCAAATATCGCTTTTTGATTGCCAAAGTGAGTTCCCTTCCGGACCAAAAAACAAAAAGGTTTTTTGTTTTTGCGTGGACATGTTTGGAAGCCTGGGCGGTAGCGCTGTTTCAGGCCGGCGTTTGGGGGTCGTTTCTGCTGGAGATGTGGATGGACCCTGGATCAAAGTATAAAGCTACACAAACCTCAGCCAGCCTCGTAGGTTCTGTCTTCTTGCCTTGCAATGGAATCACCGGAGCCACAGCTGCAGCCGTTTGGGGGCCAACCAGGATCTTTTTGGACCATGAGAGTAATTAACAAGGGCAGACTGGCGAATGAGAACCTCAAATCTGCTAGGTTCTGCTTGAATCCGGGTCAACATTGCCCACCAGAGGTCCAGGAGCCGCCGGTGAAGCCCCAGTTGCATCCTGCCTCAGGTGACCCCCGAGTCAACCCTCTGTAAACCCGCTTAAGTAGGGTTACTACCCCGGGGGCAAAAACATCTGGCTGCTTGTTGATAGATGGAAGCACCAAACTCACCAGGCGTAATGAAGGTTTCCCCCAGACATGGGTCTGCCGCTTTGTGAGTGTGCCCTTGTTTCTTGCGCTTGGTGTAAAGGGACAACAAAAGGACTGGCAGACTTTTTGGGGTACGCGTATTTTGAGACATACCAGTTTGCTGGTTCTTTGCCAAAAATTACAGCTCGCCCCTCCTCGTCCCCTTCTTCCCAAAAAACCATCGACAAGTCAGCACATGTCGACGTATCCTCAAATGGGTGTGTATTTGTTGAGAGAGCCCCGCTTGTTTTTTGGGTGTCTTGCAGGGAAACCAAAGGGACTCCAAAGGGAGCCTCACCCAAAGGGCCCCCAGGAAAAATAGCCTCACCTTGGGGGTCCCTTGCGAACAAAAATGGCCAAGGGTTGAAAGGTCGATTTGTAGGCGACCGAGATGTCGGGGTTCCCAATTCCTATTCTGAGACAACACAAATATGGCTGTGGCTCAAACACATGTACCAAAATGGCACCTTGGTAAATGGAACCGAAGACTAAAACCTGCGCAACCCTAGTTCATCAATTTTGAGCCACACCCACATGAGCCCCGCCTGCTTCCGGGTGTATGCCACATACTCGCCCCAGTTCAGCTGATCGCTGCAACAACCTGCGATGACCCCGGACCAAGGATCCGGGTCCAAGAACCAAGGAATCTGCTGGCCCCGTGGTTTGCCGTGAGAAGTCGCTTCACAACTGGGCTGCCCGTTTTCTGATCCCCCGCGAAAAGTGACTAACTTTTAGTGGGTTAAATGGAAACTACCACTAAACACTAAAAAACTAAAAGGCTGACGGGATGGCTGGGAGCCAAGACAAGACAGGTGAAGGGAAGCAACCTCGGTCTCCGAATTTGAGAAGCCCTACAGTCAACATCACAGACTCGGACCAATCGAACAGCAGCTAGCCACAAACATGATCATGCCTCCAGTGCTCGACCCACTTCATAACTGTCGTTTTACTAGCATCTGCCGCGGTCAATATGCATGTTGCCCCCCAATGACGTTGGACTTTGGTGGGCAGCCTCCAACTTTCTAGCGGCAGTTTAGTGAGGGTCAATGCGATTCCCTTATTGACTACGTGAATATTGACCGTTGCTAATCTTTGTGATGACCTGGCAAGTTCTTTGAATGGACTCGACCCGATCTCGGCCCAACTCCGAGGGTACACGGAGCATAAGATATTCACCATGATCTTTTGCGTATTCTGTCAGCCTCGACCAAAAAAAAATCTTATCGGAGGAGACCCCATCCATTTTTTAGCATCCAGGTGGATCCCCAACCCCCCCCCCCCCCCGGCCGGGTACGTCGAAACAGCCTCCTTTCGCTCCCTTGGACCAGGGATGGCTTGTTGAACCTACCCCCTACTCCAAATACCCGCTTTTTGTTTGGGGATGATGTCGACCCTCTACTTAAAAAAGGAGGTGTTGACTGTGGAAAACCAAGTTGTTCAAAAAACAACCTGAAAAAAAAACCGGGTATTTGGAGTAAGGAAGGAGTGTCCTTCCTCTATTTGCAAAACACTGCGCAAAGCGCCCTCAGAGAAGGAGACAAGGCTAAGGCAAAAGCGACCGTGGGCGTCTCATAACACAAAGCAAACTGCAAAGATGTGGAACAATTACTACATGGGTACTAGTACTACAAGATTGTGTAAAGACTTTCGGCTTCTGAGGAGCAAACTATTTCAAACCATTTGCAGTATATATCAAGTCCCGAATGCATGGGTTTGTGCAAAAAGAGGCCGACCGCGGCAGAATCACCGTTTTCCTATTGGCTTCCGCTGAAATTCCAACCCCGAAGTACCCTCAAACAAACGCCCCCCTAAGAAGGCACCTTTTTCTGTGGATTGGGAGACGGTCTGAACCTTTCACCTCTGACTTGAGGTCATGAGGGGGAAACCATCATGTAAAAAGCGGTGAAATGGGGCCTTCGGCGCTCAGTTTGACCATCACGTAATTTTCCCATGTGTTTCCAACCAATGGTCGTCCCATGTAAAGGACCTTTTGATCAACCGCCCAATGGTCGTTACCAGGCATGATAACTGGAACTCGGGGAGTGAGGAAACAAACCGAATGAAGTGATCGGAAGATGTTTGTAGTGATTTAAGCTCTCTTGTGTCACCTCAACTTCGATTGTATGGGTCGAGTTGTAAAAACCAGACACTAACATTCAACTGGAATTCACACCTATGGAGAAGGGCTTGGGAAAGGATGTCATCTGACAAACTTGAGTCTTTGTTCTCCAAACATACCAAGCAAAAGACCAAAGGAGGTCCGCCATTTTGAGAAACACCCAGGTTTGGAGGCATGAGTCATCCCACCCAGATGGCAACAGCCCTCCAGCCTCCTTCATGGTGTTGAATCTGAAAACAAATGGCCCCAATCACAACCGCAAACAAGGAACCCCTCTGAAGCAAAAACAAAGAGTACAAATTCCCCAAGCAGGGGACCGTATCGGGTGACTTCGTCTCGCCCGCAGCTGGGGCAACCCTGGTTAGACTATGGCTTCTAAACCAGGAGTTTCTTAAAATTGATTTTGGGCCGGCGACGATGTCCTTTTGGCTTTCCTTCAAAAACCAGTTTGATGAGAAAACCTCAAGCCACTCGTGCAGTGGCCCCAGTCCCCGCGCCTCCTGCCGGCACCCTCACCTCACCCTTCCTCAGAAACCAAACGAAATGCAGCGAACGCTCGAAAGCTCTGGAGCTTTTGGTTTAGGGCTTTGAAGGCGGGGTGAAGGGGCTGTTAAGGTTCTTAGGGCCAAGAGTGAGCCTAAAATTTAAGCAGCGAGGGCAACCTGCTATGACCTCCAGCGAATGTCCAAAGGTACTTCCGACGGATGAAGTACCCCCTGGTTGATTTATCTGGGGGTGTCCCTGGCTGTGAGAGTTCTTCACTTCTGAAGAGAAAAAAAAGGCACCCAAACAACAGCAGGGGTTTATTGATGGTCAACATGATCCTCTTTTTCCCCAACAGCTGAAAGCTTTGGGTCTCAGTCCAGGGTGGTCCGGGGCGGCCCTGAGGTAAAGTTCCACCAGGGTTCCACAAGGGTGCCACGAGGTTCTGCGGAGTGGTGCGAGCACTAAAAAGAGCACCGCATGCTGTTGGGGATGTCACCTGAGCTTCTTTTGGCCTGAATATCACTGGCGAATCGGCCTGGAGCTACATTCAGGTGCGAAAAATTCGGGGCCCGATTTCAAAATCGGGGCCCGATTTCGGGGGAAGGGATGAGCTTCCGACTTCAACAATTCAGGGCATCGGTTTCCGCGGGACGGTCCCCCAAAGAAGAAAGACCGACCCGTGCGAAGCCAAGGCTCGTGCCACCGAAAGGGGACTCACCAGTGAGCAGTGCGAAGGTGTAGTCGCTCAAAGACTGGGCCGTCACAGTGCCCTCGCCCTCCTGAAACTCGACCTGAGAAATTCGCTTCGTTTCGATAAAAAGTTCCGCTGGACTTTGGGACTCGGGAAGTGAGGTTCGCGGAATGGGGGGTGAAAAGTCGTCTTTGGGGGGAGCGCGCTGGGTCGTTTGGGGGGCCCAGCTCGCTGCTTTGAGACATACCCACATGGTTGAATGGCCTTTGTCACTTTTAATTGAGGGCAATCGCTTACAGAAAGTGCGAACTGGTCAGGGTTGGCCAACCTCCTGTTCAACCCATTGTTTGAACAATCTCCTCGTCATTCCCTTACAGGATCTGAGCCTGGTTGCGAACAAACAACATTTGTCCGATCCTGTGTTTGGTTTCCCCTCAAAAAGACCCAAGAACAAGTACCCTAAAAAATGACATGCCAGCATCGTTGTGCACAAGCACATCTACTTCCCAACCGTTCCTTCACCCACGACATATTCAGAAAACACATGGTGATGTTGGTGGTTTCTCGAAAGAAAGTAAAGAATGTTTATCATCATGATCATCATCAGCATCATCATCATCATCATCATCATCATCATCATCATCATCATCATCATCATCATCATCATCATCATCATCATCACCATCATCTTCTTCTTCATCTTCATCTTCATCATCACTATTCTCTTAGAAACATAAAGTAAACAAACAGCAACACATAAACAGAACCAACCAAGTAAAACAACAAAAAACAACGCTAACCTACGCGTCATTGGCATCTCTCCTCGGGAGAGATTTCTTTTCAGGCCTCCCTTTCGACGATGATCCAAAGGCCAGACCGAAAAAGAACATCTGTTGTTCAAACAGGTCTGTCTTTTTGAGCGCACCGTTGTTTGGTGCTTTTAAATGGAAAACAAAGGAACACCCGCATTTTTTTTGGGGGGGGGGCCTACAAAAAGACACGCCCAGATTGCCTTAAGTGCCAAGGCCAGGTCCTTTGAAGCTGGCTTGTTTTAACCATGGCTCAAAAAGAATCTGTTGGTTTCCTGGTTTTTTGAACAAATGGCCATGGGCCAAAATCCCGTACCCCCAGTGAACATCCCAATCCCCACAAAAAAGACTAAAACGGGTGGTGCACCTACCCCAAAATGGTACCATTGATTTTGACCCACAGCCAAATGTTGCAGCCAACCCTGCGGCCGTGGCGTGTCTCTGCGGAATTGTTGCAGCGAGCGGCGTTGAGGCCCGGCCAGATGAAGTCAATCACCGCCACGGGCACGCGGTCCTGGCGGCTGATTCATGCGCTGGACAAGGGGTGCAACTCCCTAGCTACCGATGAGCGCTTCAAACCGAGAACTCCCCCCCAAAGAAAAAAAGAAAGAAAGAAAAAAAGAAAAACAAGAAAGAAAGAAAGAAAGAAAGAAAGAAAGAAAGAAAGAAAGAAAGAAAGAAAGAAATAAAGGTGGGCATAGCTTGGGAGTGCTTGCACCCGCACCCCCAAAATTCAATCGGTGCTTGGAAGCGCCCCTCGTGGCAACTGTGCCCTGTGCTTCGTTGGGTTGCAACCCTCGTCGGAGTCCAAACCCTCCTGCTGGATCTGAAAGTGCTTCACCAAGTCGCCGCCCGAACCTGACGACCGCCGGGCGACCAGGCGAGCTCTGGCGCTCTGGTTCCGAGGTCAGCTTCCCAATGGGTGAGCCGAAGCGGTGCTGAGGCAAACCCCCGGTGGTGTCCCATTTCATCTAAGGACCGGGGTTCAAATGCCGTCCGCAAGCCGCAAGCCAAGCCGAAAGGAAGGGCTCCCGGAAAAATGGAACTCGGATTTCCCTGGTTGCCCATCAAAAACCAACCTGAACCACCGACTGGAAATCACACCGACTGGGACCCAAAGGGCGTGTGTATATAGCCCACCCCTTATGTAAGCCCAAACATGTCACATCCTGATCATAACCTGTGTTGTTGCCCCCCGTCCCGTCGTGTACCCCGTCGCAGGTCCCGTCCTAGCCCTGTCATGGTCCCCCCACATCGTCCATAACATCCCTCCTCCAATTCTTTTTGGCCCGTGTTAATCACGTCATGGATTCGTTTATGTAATCCATCGCGTTTAGACCCCAACATGTCGTGTAACCTGTCAAGTGCCGTCGCGACCACGTCATTATCTGAATGCCGTCATAGGTCTTGGCATAATTTCGTTGTGGATACCGTCAAATCACCCACAGATATGCATATGGCCCATCCCATCATATAGGTCCCAATATGTCACATCCGTCCTATAGCCCAGCGCAAATCCCGTAGCGTCGCCGCGTCCTTAGCCCATCAAAATCCTCCCATATGGCACGTGCCCCTCCAAAATTCTTTGGCCATGTTAATAACGACTATCCACTCATATATTACATACCCTATTGTAATTCTAATCCGTCATAGACGCATTTTGTATACTCCGTCATAAGACTGGTAATGGCTTTGGCGTAGGTGTCATCGTGTATTCCATGGGTATTTATATAGCCCATTCCAATATAAAAGCCCTAACATATGACACCCATATCCACCATAAACTATATTCTTGGCCCCTCATTGGCCCATCCTGGTCCCACACCTAGTCTGTGGTATCTCCGTCTTCCAATTATTTGGTCCATGTAAATGAATCATTCGATCCAACATGGATTTGTTATATATATAGCCCGTGATAAGTCTCACAAGTATAGATCTGGCAATGAATTGCTGCGGGTGCCATCGTGTAACCATAGGTGTTTATATGGCCCATCCCTGGTGTAAGCCCCAACATCCTGTCCCCACCGCAAAAAGAAGAAGAAGAAGAAGAAGAAGAAGAAGAAGAAGAAGAAGAAGAGGAAAGCATGAAAGTGTTTTAACCCAAAATTACAAAAAAGAAACACAATCCCGAAAGCATGGCCTTGGGACCAAACTTAGATGATGTAAATAATGATGGCACAACTAACCCAACCATTGTTTTCATGGTTTGAACCCCAGTCGCCCTTGGTCTTTCACAACCTTGCAGTTTCCTTGAGGCGACCGGCCGGTGCATCTTCGGCCCTGTTTCATAAGGCTCAGAGGTCTTCGCCCCGCAAGGGGGGGGGGGCTCGGCTCCTTCTAGACCACAGGGCACGCCGTCCTCCGGCCCCCGTTCGGACAGCTTCGATCTAGTTCAATGCCAGGTGCCTCGTGCGTACTGTTCCAGCTTTCCAGCCACCAAACATGCGACACACAAAAAAGTCTGATTGAATTAGTGAAAGGCTGCAAGTGTGAAGCCAGGTTTGCAGTCTCAAAGTTTAAAGGTCTCAAAGGTTGAAAGTGCTGCTCTTTGCTCCAGCCACCACAACGAGCTGCGCTCTTTGTTCACGCCACGTGGGTTGCGTTCGAGTCAGACCGGACCCCAACTCGTGTTATGCGCCAGAGAGCTGTAGAAGCCGGTCTGGCTGTTGGCCAAAAGCTCGCGAGGCTCCTTGAGAAGCGGGGGACTTTGTCTTGGTTGACGTTGGAAGGGGAGCATTTTCATTTTTTTTAGCAGTTAAGTGGGGATTTCCCACTAAGCCACAATAAGCACAAATGTAAAATGTTTCCCAACAACAACCATGTTGTGGTGGATTGAAAAAGCGCCAAAGAGATTCAGATAGAAATAGACCATTTCTTTGCGGGTCGGTCGGAGGCGGGGGGGCGTGGTACGAAAACTCCAACAGAGACCCTGATGATTAAATCACATCATGCAGCTAGGCCTTGATACAACAGGGTTCTTCGATTGTTTGCTTCAAGCAACCGGTACCATGTAAGAAGTATCCCAGCCTTGCCCCGAGCCATTGGGCCGTATTGGACGCTCGCGGCGTGATGAGGGCCTTTTGTGGGGTGTTAAGCAGAGACGAACTGGCCTCACACGAACTGGCCGGTTTCCCCGACAGTCCCGAACTTGGAGTACCCCAAGAGAAGAACATGATAGTAAGAAAGGGGCACTTAGGTCAATCTCACCCAGGAGAATGAGTGCCTGGACTCTCGAACTACCCACAAAGATTGGAAATGACCCTCGAAAGTTTAGGGCAATATTATTTGTTGAGTAGTTTGATGGGCCGGGTAGGAATTGGCAAGAGGCAATAAAATCGATGGCTCAGCTCTTGCCCGCCAGCCCCAAAAATATGTATTGCTTGATTCTCAAGTGTTTGATACCCTGACTTTGTCATGCAAAGGGGCACCCCTTGAACACCACTTATATTCAACCGTGGATTGCGAGAACGCCCAATGGTACCTGGCAATCAACGAGGAACAACCAAAGCAATAGAATCGTCTGTGGTTGCCCGGGAAGGACCCGGTACAGAACTGCGGTTTACCAGGGACCACCAAGGTTCTTAGTTGGTCTCCTCCCCCTTTAAAGGCATCCACTGAACGCGCGGAAAAGGCTTCGGCTCCTGGCCCGCTCGCAGCATGGGCCTGAGCGGAAAACGCTCACTTCCCATCGAGTGGATTGGCCAATGACCAGAAACTTGCGGTTTCCGCTGAAAGGTCCAAGCCCAAAAATAAACTAGTCCATAAACTTGCGGCTGTCCCCGGAAATGGTCCAGGCCCAAAAAGTGACTCAAGTCCACTAGCTGGGGAAGTGAGATTTGTGAAGGGGGGGTATGTTTCAAGAGTCAGATTTCAGACCGCCTCTTTCGAAGGGTAACATTTGAGATGCTGCCTTTCTTGGCCCCCCTGCCAACCCATCCATGTTCAGTGGACTCTCCTCTTGGGGGGGAACCCCTTGAGGAGGTCACAGGGGACTAGACTACATCTTAGCTGGGCAAAAGAGGAGGAGGTGTCGGAGGCACTCATTTCGAATCTACAACATTTGTGCTCACGGCCATTCACGGTATGTAGATGATGTCATTTGAAGCTCGCCACCAAAACGGACGTCCAAAGCCGGGAGCCATTTTATCCACCCGCCCCCTGTCTCCGCATTCCTGAACCAAATTGAATGCCAGGGTTCCCAAGTAAACGCCAGGATCTGAAAGGTCACGGAGGCCAATCCCATGTATGAGGGCCACGTGTAACTTGTTCTCAAACGAAAACGTGAGCAAACCCTGATATTTTTACGTTGAGCAAAGCCGGGCGCAACAAAAAACGAAAACATCGCCGAATCATTGCCGCTTGGGTGGTAGGCCCAGTTACGTGGTGAGTAACCTAGATTTTCTAACCCAGTCCGCAACTTCTACATTCGCCCCGGCCCATTACCCTCGCCGTAAGAACCCCTTAGTGTAGACCCAGTGTTTAGGGAAATAATGACCACCGTGATTCAATAAAGAGAGAAGACCCCAATGACTAAGCCCCCAAATTTTGAAGGGAGATTCCCACCAGTAACGCAGTGGTTGGAGAAACCCCGCGTGATCCCACCACCCCGCCGGTCACCCGCCCCTTTGGTCATGCATACCCAAAGGCCTGGATAAGCCCGGGATAAGCCCTCAACAAGGCGGTTCATGCACGAGAGCCCCCCCTCCCGGCAGCCCTCCATGGGGTCGATGGTTCAACGCCCTCCCCGCCTGAGCGCCAGCGCCAGGCACCCGGCGCCCGCGAAAGCCAAGGACAGCGCCGCCCACGCCGTGGGCCGCGGCCACCGCGCAAGGTCGGCCGCCTGGGCGAAAGGACTCGCTGGAGCCAAGAGGCAGGCAGGGGGCTCCATCAGCAGGATACTCATGGGGGCTGGGGGGGGGGAAGGGGAGGGGGAGTCCTTGAGGCCTTAAATGAGGGCTTGTTTGGGCTCCCTCCCCCTCCCCAGCCCCCATGAGATACCCTTTGTAGGGTTGAGTGGGAAATCAATACTGGCTAATGTGGGGATTTCGCACCACTTGCTGGTGCGAAACCGGCAGGGAATGAGAAATGGAGTGACCCTTATTCACATTTTCATGGTGGTTTCCGAAAAAGGGGACCCCTCATTTATCGGGACCTAGCATTCCCTACTGAGCAGCAGCAAGTCACCGTAATTTACCACGAGTGGTTGGCTTGCTTGCGACTTTGTTTGGGGCCACCTGGGACCAAGGTGAACAGATGGCACAATTCCCTTTATTTGGGCAAGCAAAGGGGGTGTTGAAACCCAAAGGGAATCGTGCCATCTTTCACCCAAGTGAAACAGCGCAACTGGAGTACTTGAGCTGGAAATGGCCTAGGAGTTGGTTCATAACACCCAATCAAATCATTGTCCTTTTTCCTGTTGGGTGTGTTGGATGTAATTCACTTCAAATGGAAACATGTTTCTGGCTCTCCTTGAGGGTATCTTTTTAACAATTGGTTACATGGGGAAGCAAATGGACAGATGGCCAAAAGGTGATGTGTACAGCATCCCGAAGACCCCTGTCAAACAATCCGCGTAGCTGGGTGTGTGGAGCAGGTGATCACGCTTTGGGCTGGAATCCTGACCCAACCATCGAAGGGGCGCCATCCCTCGTCTCTTTCTGGAGTTGTTTCCATCGCGAGGGGCGTAACAGACTTTAGGTCGCAAGCAAACTAGGTCCTCCAGTAGAGAGGTTAGAACAAGGGTACCAACTTTTTTCTGTACGCTATTTTAGTAGGGAAACCCTTCCCCAAAAAGTGGTGAGAAAGGGCACCTGGCTGGGGGAGCTAGCAAATAAGGGAAGCAACATGGGGCTCACTGCCAGCGCCCTACAACCTGTACGGCGAAGGCCTAGCCTTATCAAAGCCACTATTGTGTGTGTGTGCGCGTTTGTGTTTGTGTTTGTGTTTGTGTTTGTGTTTGTGTTTGTGTTTGTGTTTGTGTTTGTGTTTGTGTTTGTGTTTGTGTTTGTGTTTGTGTTTGTGTTTGTGTTTGTGTTTGTGTTTGTGTTTGTGTTTGTGTTTGTGTTTGTGTTTGTGTTTGTGTTTGTGTTTGTGTTTGTGTTTGTGTTTGTGTTTGTGTTTGTGTTTGTGTTTGTGTTTGTGTTTGTGTTTGTGTTTGTGTTTGTGTTTGTGTTTGTGTTTGTGTTTGTGTTTGTGTTTGTGTTTGTGTTTGTGTTTGTGTTTGTGTTTGTGGGTGTGGGTGTGGGTGTGGGTGTGGGTGTGGGTGTGGGTGTGGGTGTGTGTGTGTGTGTGGTTGTCGCTGGCCTCAAGGGGAGGGGGGCTGCCCGGGCCTTTGCCCAACTTTGCCACCAATGAACAGGGAACCCGACGTTCGGGGACTTCCTGGAAGACCAAGTTCTCCTTCCAAAGTACCCCCCTGTACCCCTGTCAGGTTCCATGTTGGTTGGGGGGGTCCATGTTGGTTCCAAGAACTCGAGTGAGTGCATCCAATCACGTGAACGAGAGCTGAGCTGAGCTACCCCGTCCTTCGGCCGCAGCAGCTCCACGTCCTCGTTGGAGGACTCCATCGCTCTCCTAGCTGGCACCACATCGGATGTACATGGCTTGTACTCCCGGGTCACATCGATGTATCTATATACGTGGGGTATGTAGAACTGGGGATATGTGGTTTTGGCTAGCTGTATATGGTTATACATGTTTGATACATGACTTTTTTGGGGTATGCCTTCGTTTGAGGGTACCCTTCTTGAAGCCTATTTTGAAGAGAGACCAACAGCAAAAAAACACCATGTTCCGGCACTCAGCTGCAACCAGGGGAGCCGACGAGAAAGAAGGGGGCGGGGTTGAATCCTTCAGTTGAAAAACCAAAGCGGCAGAAAGGTGCCCCTCGAACCCCCCCCCAAAAAAAAGCGCCCTTTTAGCAACGCAAGACACTAGGGCCACTGGTTGTGATTGGAGGATGACTTATCTCTTTACTCCAACGTGGAGACTGAAAAAGCGGAGCCTGATTTTTGGGGTTTCGACTGCACATGAATCAATGGACGCCCCCAAGCCAGTTCACCAATCCGGGCGTTTGCCTTTTGACCAGTAGATGGCCTGATGGTTTCCCTGTAAACCCAACTGTTTTTAGGGCACTTTCAGGGACATTTGGGTATATAGCCTTATCGTGGCGTACATCCCAGTGCAGGTGTAGTGGACACCATCTCGTGCTCGTGGCTCGAGAGCCCGTTTTCTGGAAAGGCCACCCAAAAGGAAAAAGGGAAAGCCCTGCCTTCTTGGGTCCTCTGTGCGTAAGACATACTCAAATGGTCTTTGCACCATTTCAATAGATCATTGCCACATCTCAGACCAACCAAAACCTGAAGTTTCTCACAAACTTAGGCACCAACTCCCCCAGGCGGTTTCCCTGTTTTCCGCGTTAACACCCATCAGCGGACGGCTTGCCATCTCCCTCCTTTGGAGAAGCGCCCGTGCTCCTCGGTGAGCGGAGATCCACCCCGGCCGGCTGAGCCAAGATGCGTCAAGAGGTCGGCCAGCGGTGCGCGGGAAACCCCCGGCCGAAGCCGGCGGAAGTTGGCTGCAGCGACCCACCGGCAGTATGGGCATGTGCGAAAATAGGTAACCTCCCTCCCCCCCCCAAAAAAAAAAAATGAAAAAAAAAGAAAATGCAGTGGGGTGGGGTTAAAATGGACGGCTCTTCCTTTTGGTTTCCCATTTTCAGCGCAAAAACAAGCCCCAGTCGGTTTTAAAGGGAGGCAACACACAAGAGCGCAAGAAACCGGTCGAACTTCGACCCGGAAGGAAGCGTGCGGAGCTCCTTTCCCTGAAAGACCCGGTCTCGGACGAAATCTTTCGATTTCATGCCCAGTCTTTCTGCCATTTGCTTAAGCCCCCTGGCAAGAAAAAGTAAACATATGTCCAGTAGTGACAGATTCCCTTTAAAACCAACAGGGGAAAACAATAAAGTATTCTCAAGCAAATGGAAGAATTGGGGGTTGCCAGAGGTAGGTGGTCTTGCACGTTTCCCTGGCTACACGTAATACACTTTTCCAAAAGGGATTTACCCTACTTCAAGCTCGAGGTTCGCTCACCCGGCGGTTGGCATTCTCTCAAAGCCACCTGAGAGGGTTGGGCCACTTCTTTCAACCATGGTTCAAACCACCCTCTCTTCCAACCCTTCAATTTCCCTCTTGCCAGCGGACCAACCTTTGGTTTGAAACCCAGAGGGCCCCAGGCGCCCATCTCCGGGTGCCGGGGCCATTGAGGGACGCGATGTAGCCATCCCGCTGGCGCAAGGTCTGGCCAACGGCGCGCGATCCCGCGCTTGCTTTGAGTCCGTGCGCGATCCATCCCAACCCTGGGGACGTGGCCGCGGTGAAAAATTATCCCCAGCCCCGTGTGGCTTCACCGAGAACTGGCGAGATTGAACAAATCACCTAGCGCGGGGTCATCCAAGCAAGCCAGCCCTTAGACGATCTGGCTAGGTAAACAAGCAGTGTAACTCTGCTTATATCTGGGGGTTACGTACGAAGCTCCTGGACCATATAAGTATAGTGGGCTAGAGCGATTTTGCCAACTTGAGTTTGTGATTGAGTGGCAATCAAAATCCGATATTAAAATGGTCTACCCAGAACCATGTAAGGAATTTAGAAGGCGGCCGCAGCTATTTCTGGTTGGGATCGTCCCTTACTAACCTTCATCTACCCGGGTTTTGATTGTGACTCAAGTGGTGGCTTGTTTTGTGTACCCACTACAAAAATCAACCTGGCGCCCGAGCGAACTCCTGTTGCTTGTAGGAGAATCAGTGAAACCGACTGGGGTGCAAGGTTTGCAACTCACCTGGGTGAATATGGCCCCCAGTGAACATCCCAATCCCCACTAAAATAGACCAAAATGAGTGGTGAATTCAACTACCCCAAAATGGGATCCCCTTGGCTTTGACCCGCAGCCACATGGTTGTTAATCTCGCTGGGGGACCCTTTGGCGGTCCTCTTTTAGGTGGGGACTCAGGTCCACCAACCACTTTTGAGGTGATAGCTCTTAAAAATCATGGGTCCTCCAGCAGAAATTAGTTTAAGGGTACCAACTTTTTTCTATAGTATTTTTTTTGTAGGGGAACCCTCCCCAAAAACAGGGGTTTAAAAAGGGCACTACTGGGGGGACCTAGAATCATCGCCACATCGTTCACAAGGAGCGATTGGACCCTTCCATGGAATGAGTTGGCTCACAGCTTTTCGGAGCTAAGACCTCAGGCTACCACATCCGTAAGGAAACGGCGCGAGCACTCGATTTTGCTCGCGGCCACATGAAACTAACTCATACACATATACATATATGAACCCCATGGCAAGGCACAATCAGGTTGGTCACACATGTATGGCAAGAATCGTTCAGAGGGCAAATTGCTCTCCAAAGCAAAGCCCCATGCAAACTCAACTCAGGAAGTGTGCCAAACACCCAAACAACGCAAGGGATTGGGCTAGAGATCTTCCTGGGTTTCGCTTGGTTCCTTGATACATGGGGTCGTGTTGTTTGAGGATACCCTTTCCACCAAAAGGTTAAAAGGGACACCAAAAGAGGGCTGTCCTCAGATCCCTGCTAACAGTTAGACTTTCAGTGGGTTGAACGGAAACCCCCACGCAACGCCAAAAACCTAAAAAGCCGAGCAAATGGCTGGGAACCACCAAAAAAAGAGAGGAACACCACACGTGCTTGAGTTCCAAGGTCCATGTGGAGAAATTTCCACAAGTTCTAGGTCCTCCAGATTTGAGAGGTTAGAATAAGTTGCCGCCAACTCTTTTTTTTCTGTCGTAATATTTCAGTAGGGGAACCCTCCCGGTTAAAAAGGGCACGGCTCGCTGGGGGACCGTGGCACGAGCTCGCCGGTTTTTTCCCCAGCGGTCCACCACCAGCGTCTGGCCGTGTGCGCCCGGCCTTCTCTACGGCCTCCCAACTCTTGCCCTTGATGGAGGGGTCATCCGGGTCCAGCCTCACTCCCGAGCTCGGCGGAACCATCGGATTGTTCCCCCAGGTCTTAGCTGGAACCCTCAGTGGGAATTTGCCAGAGGAACCTCAGTGGGAGTTCATGCCAGGATCGAGTTTTTGCTTGAACCTGCTGGATTGGTGGTCCCCGTCGGAGTTCATGTTGCTTCCGCCAAAAAACATCCACCCAGATCCGTGCTCCCAACGCACAAAGGTGCCCTTGCTGGCCACAAGGGCAACCCATATTTCTGCTTGCTTCCATTCGCATCACTACGGCCGGTCGAGATACAGTCTTAGACGAGCATGTTTTCCAGTCGGTCGGAAAATATGCCTGTTCCCCCAAAATGCCACAGGTCAAAGGTCCTACGAAAAGGTTGCCCGGTCACCTCGAAAGCTTGTGGATTACCAGGCATTTCCCCGAATGTGGGGACATCCCACCGGTAAAGGAACGGCGCTTCTCAGGATCACCGAGTTTGGCGTCCCGAGGTTAGCTGGGCGGACCGCGCTTTCTTCGGCCATCTCGACGGGAACCGCTTTCAACCCTCTCCAAAGTCAGATACGGGGTTGTCTATAACTTAGGGAACCCAAGAGTAGTTTGGTTCCTTTTGACATCCCTTCGAAACCAAGACAAACATCGGGTTCCCACCCCCCCCCCAAAAAAAGAAGAAGAAAGAAACGAGACAAAGCCAGTACAAAGAACCCCACGCCTTACGGCCAGAAAGGGAACCGTCGTCTTGGGTAAGTGAAAAGCCGATTTGGGCGTGCGTGGAGTCAGTGGGCCCATCCACTTCTCAACTAAGAAGTTGCTGGCTTTATGAATCCGCTGGTCTTTTCGACGCTGTTCTATTTCCCCTCCAAAACAAAAGTTGTGTTCCCCCTGCAAAAAACTAAACGAAGAAGAAGAATAAGAAGCAGAAGAAGACCAATCACAACAACCATATCAGCGACAGAACCGTAGAATAATCATAATAATGATCATTATACTGCTTAGTAATACTAATTAGGAATAGTAGTTCGGAACAACAATTAGGAATATAAATTAGCAATAGAAATAGACATAGTGATAGTAAACAGCAATAACATCAAGAAACACGAGACTTTTACAACCAAACACCAACGGACCATGGCCCCATGACTGAAGTTCGCCCATGGAACGGGGACCATTAATCCTCGTGGCCCCGGGCGTGTTCTGGGCGATGCTGCTGAGATCCCTGGCAATGGTGGGACCCATGTGCTTTCCCTGGGTTCCCTATAGCTGGGTGCTCTAAATTGCTAGGTCCTCCAGCGGAGAGGTTAGAATAAGGGTACCATTTTTTTCTGTAGTCTATTTTAGTAGGGGAACCCTCCCCAAAAAATGGGGTTTAAAAGGGCGCTACTGAGGGACCTAGATTGGATACATCAAAAATGACTTCAACATAAACTGCCCTCCAAGTGGGTGTCTTTTCTTTTTCGGGACCTCCAAAATGGCGGGTGCCCTTTTGGCCTCCCTTTAAAAGCGACAAGAAAGGGGTACCAACTCCCAAAAAATGGCACATATGCATGGAGGTTGTTCAATGTGGTGGAGCCTTTCTGGTTGGTGTTCAAAGCGAAACCAAAAGGAAACCGCCCATTGAGAACTCCGCTGCTGTCAATTTTAAAAGGTTTGGTTGAAATTATTTAGGTGGGGATTCATGTCAACCGGCCATATCTGAAATTTAGCTTTGATACTCATCGTTCAGGGGTTCTGGCGGGTTGGGGGTTCTCCGTACGTTGCAGCTTCTCAACATGGGGCACCCCTTTTGGATGGCAGGCGGAACCAGCACAAAAAACCACCTGAGTGCCTAATTTTGAAAAACACCCATGCTCAAGGGACTTCAACACTGGTTGTCTACCCCATCGTGGAATTTCCGTCTTTTGAAGCCGCAAACCTGACCACACGGATCTGACTGGGACTCTGCAAAGAGTGACAACTTTCAACGGCTGAGGGATTATGGGCCCAATGGGTGGCTCGTCGTTTTTTCTAAAGGGAAACCACCAGGAACACCAAAAAACAATATGGCCATGGGTCAAAAGCCCGTACCCCCAGTGAACATCCCAATCCCCACTAGAAATAGACCAAATTTGGTGGGTAGTGCACCTACCCCAAAATGGTACCATTGGTTTTGACCCACAGCCATATTGGGACAGGATCGCCGGAGTGAAGCGGACTGTTGCTGAGCAGGGCCAGAAAAGTCCGAAGGCTTTCTCTACCGCTAGCATGGTCCTCCCGAAAAGTAAGCCCCGACACTCAGGGAGTAAGTGAACTCTACCAAAAGAGCTACCTCTCAGCAAACATTGGCAACCGAGAGGTGAGAAAAAAAAAGAAAAAAAACTACCAAGGGAAGGAGAAATACAAGGACCAGTCCCCGTGTTGGCTTCAGCAGCCCATGTCTACCAACTGATGGCGACCTCTTGTGCCACTCCTCTCTCTCGCTGATTCAGCGATTCACCCTGCTTCACAGAGGCAATACCCCAAGCCCTCATAAAAGCTAGAATAGGGCAACTGCCCGTTTTCGTCTAGAGGCTGATCCCGAGCCCTGCCAACCTGTAACCATCACATAGGCAGCGAAAAGGGTGACATAGCAATACAAATAAGTCGGCCCAAAAGGCAAATTGAGTTGGACCGGTGTAGGAGGAATCTTCTCAAGAAACAGGGTCCCCTGATGTGCCACCTGCACGCATGCTGAGTCCCCCGCATCTCTGATGGCCCTACATGCCCTGTCACTCCGATGCTTGAGTCAAAGCGGAAGCGAGCATGCGCATGATACTGATGCAGCACATGAGGATTCAGACAAAACTATGCAAGTCTTCACTTAATGCCACAGTTCCTGTATGTACCATTGTACAAGACATCGGGCTCCACTCGCTCTCCTTCTCCCTCAGCACCTCTCCCCCTCCTTCTCCCTCGTTCTCTCTATTGCACCTCTCTCTCTCCCTCTCTCTGTGTCTCCCTCTCTCTCTCTCTCTCTTTCTCTCTCTCTGGTTCTCTTTTTTCCCATTCTTGCTGGTTTTTTTTGGCGTCAAAGCGGCCTAAAAACAGAGCCAGAACCTACACAACAGACAACGTCGCCAGCGTTGTCGACCGGCAGGGGCCTTGATTTTGGCGCAGCTTGTCATCCTCAAACCGTGCGTCTTCTCACCTCTTGCCCGGGAAGATGAAGTTGCCCACAACCAGGAGGGCGCTCGCCAGGAGGATGAAAACTCCCACGAAAGGCCAGCTAGGGGGCATCATGTAGTCCTGCAACAAATCATTGCCAAAAGCCGGCTAAGCTGCTGACCATGCAAGCGCCTCGCATGCAAGCCAACAAAACCAGACTTTGCCTCACACGACACATACGTTCCTACCCTGCCTCGGCCAAAGCTGGCTGTGCCACCAGCAACAGCGGCACTGCGCCTGCTGCCGCTGCCGCATGAGGTGACACACGGGGTGCCGGAGAAGGCACAAAGGCCGGGACCACAAACAGCGCGGCCACCAGGAGCACTGGCAGGAACGAGCTGCGCGCCATCCTCAGGGCCACATGAAAAAGTCTTTGCGGACTCTCTGATTTCCTATTGACACAACACACTGTGGACGCTTGGTCACGCCTCGTCATCCCTGAACCCTTGCGACAAAAAAGACGCGACGACCTTTGCAAATCCCGGCCTGATGCTGCAAAGCAATCCGGGTTGCCCGATTGATGGCTTGAGGTGGCAAACTTGCACGCAACACGACTTACAACTCAATGGAAAAGTCAGGCACTAGCGACAGCAGATCACATACCGATCTTCTAACGGCGTATGTACAAGGCAAGACATGCACAAGATGCACATCAGGCTGCACATCGCGCCTCGCACCTCTCTTTCTCTCTGCAAGTCTCTCTCTCCCTCTCCCTCTTTCTCTCTATCGCACCTCTCGCACCTCTCGCACCTCTCGCACCTCTCGCACCTCTCGCACCTCTCCCTCTCTCTCTCTCTTTCTCGCTCTGATTCTTCTTTTTGCCATGCTTGCTGGATTTCTTTTGGCGTCAAAGCGGCCTAAAAACAGAGCCAGAACCTACACAACAGACAACGTCGCCAGCGTTGTCGACCGGCAGGGGCCTTGATTTTGGCGCAGCTTGTCATCCTCAAACCGTGCGTCTTCTCACCTCTTGCCCGGGAAGATGAAGTTGCCCACAACCAGGAGGGCGCTCGCCAGGAGGATGAAAACTCCCACGAAAGGCCAGCTAGGGGGCATCATGTAGTCCTGCAACAAATCATTGCCAAAAGCCGGCTAAGCTGCTGACCATGCAAGCGCCTCGCATGCAAGCCAACAAAACCAGACTTTGCCTCACACGACACATACGTTCCCACCCTGCCTCGGCCAAAGCTGGCTGTGCCACCAGCAACAGCGGCACTGCGCCTGCTGCCGCTGCCGCATGAGGTGACACACGGGGTGCCGGAGAAGGCACAAAGGCCGGGACCACAAACAGCGCGGCCACCAGGAGCACTGGCAGGAACGAGCTGCGCGCCATCCTCAGGGCCACATGAAAAAGTCTTCGCGGACTCTCTGATTTCCTATTGACACAACACCCTGTGGACGCTTGGTCACGCCTCGTCATCCCTGAACCCTTGCGACAAAAAAGACGCGACGACCTTTGCGAATCCCGGCCTGATGCTGCAAAGCAATCCGGGTTGCCCGATTAATGGCTTGAGGTGGCAAACTTGCACGTAACACGACTTACAACTCACATCAATGGAAAAGTCAGGCACTAGCGACAGCAGATCACATACCGATCTTCTAACGGCGTATGTACAAGGCAAGACATGCACAAGATGCACATCAGGCTGCACATCGCGCCTCGCACCTCTCTTTCTCTCTGCAAGTCTCTCTCTCCCTCTCCCTCTTTCTCTCTATCGCACCTCTCGCCCCTCTCGCACCTCTCGCACCTCTCGCACCTCTCGCACCTCTCGCACCTCTCGCACCTCTCGCACCTCTCGCACCTCTCGCACCTCTCGCACCTCTCGCACCTCTTTTTGCCATGCTTGCTGGTTTTCCTTTGGCGTCAAAGCGGCCTAAAAACAGAGCCAGAACCTACACAACAGACAACGTCGCCAGCGTTGTCGACCGGCAGGGGCCTTGATTTTGGCGCAGCTTGTCATCCTCAAACCGTGCGTCTTCTCACCTCTTGCCCGGGAAGATGAAGTTGCCCACAACCAGGAGGGCGCTCGCCAGGAGGATGAAAACTCCCACGAAAGGCCAGCTAGGGGGCATCATGTAGTCCTGCAACAAATCATTGCCAAAAGCCGGCTAAGCTGCTGACCATGCAAGCGCCTCGCATGCAAGCCAACAAAACCAGACTTTGCCTCACACGACATTCGTTCCTACCCTGCCTCGGCCAAAGCTGGCTGTGCCACCAGCAACAGCGGCACTGCGCCTGCTGCCGCTGCCGCATGAGGTGACACACGGGGTGCCGGAGAAGGCACAAAGGCCGGGACCACAAACAGCGCGGCCACCAGGAGCACTGGCAGGAACGAGCTGCGCGCCATCCTCAGGGCCACATGAAAAAGTCTTCGCGGACTCTCTGATTTCCTATTGACACAACACCCTGTGGACGCTTGGTCACGCCTCGTCATCCCTGAACCCTTGCGACAAAAAAGACGCGACGACCTTTGCGAATCCCGGCCTGATGCTGCAAAGCAATCCGGGTTGCCCGATTGATGGCTTGAGGTGGCAAACTTGCACGTAACACGACTTACAACTCACATCAATGGAAAAGTCAGGCACTAGCGACAGCAGATCACATACCGATCTTCTAACGGCGTCTGTACAAGGCAAGACATGCACAAGATGCACATCAGGCTGCACATCGCGCCTCGCACCTCTCTTTCTCTCTGCAAGTCTCTCTCTTCCTCTCCCTCTTTCTCTCTATCGCACCTCTCGCACCTCTCGCACCTCTCGCACCTCTCGCACCTCTCCCTCTCTCTCTCTCTTTCTCGCTCTGATTCTTCTTTTTGCCATGCTTGCTGGATTTCTTTTGGCGTCAAAGAGGCCTAAAAACAGAGCCAGAACCTACACAACAGACAACGTCGCCAGCGTTGTCGACCGGCAGGGGCCTTGATTTTGGCGCAGCTTGTCATCCTCAAACCGTGCGTCTTCTCACCTCTTGCCCGGGAAGATGAAGTTGCCCACAACCAGGAGGGCGCTCGCCAGGAGGATGAAAACTCCCACGAAAGGCCAGCTAGGGGGCATCATGTAGTCCTGCAACGAATCATAGCAAGAAGCCGGCTAAGCTGCTGACCATGCAAGCGCCTCGCATGCAAGCCAACAAAACCCGACTTTGCCTCACACGACACAGACGTTCCTACCCTGCCTCGGCCAAAGCTGGCTGTGCCACCAGCAACAGCGGCACTGCGCCTGCTGCCGCTGCCGCATGAGGTGACACACGGGGTGCCGGAGAAGGCACAAAGGCCGGGACCACAAACAGCGCGGCCACCAGGAGCACTGGCAGGAACGAGCTGCGCGCCATCCTCGAGCGTTCATGGATGACTTTGAAACCTATGAACGTGTCTAGACCCCATGGTACTTCTAAGGGGGATAGCGATTTTTTGGGAGCGAGACGCGCTATTATTCATGCCCGAACAACAAGCTCTTCATGCCCGAACAACAAGCTCAGAGGTTTGTCTCGCACGGAAGAAGATCCCTTTTTCGGAGCGGAGTCTTTGTGCCGCCAGCTCTGGATGCCTTCCGTGGATTTGCAGGCGCGAGCGTTTAGGCGTACCTACGGGTCCCTTGGTCTGAAAGGTTTCCCCAGACTAAGGTTTCCCCAGACTAAACTAGGGTTCAGAAAAGGGGTTTATGTATGAATTCATATATGACATGAAATATGGCAACTCTGACGCTGTCGTGCTTAGTTGGGGCCTATGGACCCTTCTTTTACCCCCTTCTTGGCGCCACTATTTGCCGGTCGTGTCAACCTTATAGACATCTGATCTGAAGGGATGCGGCCCAGTCTGGTGAAGCCTTTGAAGTGAGCTTGGGGAGTGACCGTCCTTGAGGATCACGACCGACGTTTTTTTTCCCTCCAAGATGGAAACGCCCAGACCCCCGGTGGCTCTGTTGTGCAGGAAAAAAGGATCGACACTCCTTCTCTTGGTTGATTTCTACCAGACCCCCTGTGGATTTCCCGTAGGAAGAAGGATCGGCACTCTTTTTCTATGTTCTACCATGTCCTTCCAGACCTGGTAGCTCCGAAAGGCTCCTTGAGAAGCAAATTCGGATCCCGGCTCCTCTCCCGAAGCCAGTTCAAAAGGGAACCGGCTCAATCTGAGAAGGACCACAAGAAGCAATTCGCAGGTCTGGAGTTGAACATTGTAGCGACCCTCTCAGCTTTGTGCCCAAGAGGAGAAAGAAAAAAAAAGAAGTCTCGGCTTGGAAAGGTGCCCAAGCGGGTCGTAGACCCAGTCTAAACCAGGTCGCACTGGAGCTCAACTTGGGCTCCAGTTCAGCATTGTGATCTTGGGTTCTCGGCTCCGACTACGGCCAGGATGACGTCTTAGTCCAACCAGTGTCTTCGGGGGGTGCTTCTCCCTGAAATGCGGTTGGAATCGGACCTTTTTATTTTTGGAGGGGAACACCCCCCAAAAGTCATAAACGGGAAATTTTCATTCATATGGGGTCAACCTTAGAACCCCCCATGGTAAAACGGGCGTACCAGGCGCTTTTTTCGCGAGCGGACGCCATGTCGAGCGCAGCCCAGCCCAGCCTGATTCAGCGCGATCCGCAGGCTTGATGGCTGGTGGCAACCCGAGCTGAACCCGGCGATGGCAATGGCACAGGTCGGACGGAATTTGTCTTCGGCCACAAAGAATCCAAGGTCATATCCTAGGTCCTCCAGATTTGAGAGGCTAGAATAAGGGTACCAACTTTTTCCTGTAGTCTATTTTAGTAGGGGAACCCTTCCCTCACAAGAGGGTAAAAGGGCACTACTGGGGGACCTAGTATCCCTTGGGGTCGGGAGGGGACGGTCAAAGGGACCTGACAAGGGGCGCTGGGGCTCTTAAACTCGTCCGGTTGCAACTCCCCGTCAGAGAATCCATGTTGATACGCTCCTTTCAATTTGCCCTTGCAAGGAGAGAAAGAGAGCATGCTCCCCACCCCACCCTACCCCATGTTAACGCACACCCACATCGGAGCTTGGGTCTGTGCCAATCATCCGGACGAAATGCCCTCCACAGCAGTCAGGAAGATTGACCCTTTGCACGATGACCCCTGCATTTGCAGCAGCTCTCCACTTTTCGAAACCCCAAAAGCAGGAACCCAGGAGTGTTTCCCTTTGAGGACAATTGTCCTTGTGGGCCGCGATTGACGCGAAACCCTGCGCTTTTGTGGCGTTTCCCGTGTTTGGGGGCTTCCGCGAATAAGTTCAAAACCCCCGCATCACAAGGGAGAAATAGATGCTGCAAGCCGGCAGGGTAAAACCACCCTCGAGTTTGACCCTCCGCAAATCCCTGCCACACAAGCATCTTTTTCACCTCATGCTGCTGCAGTCTTGTGCCTTCAGCACAGACGATTGAGCGGTGAAAATGCCGTGCATTTTCAGCTCCGAGCCGGGTGCATTTGTTGGTCTCCAAGAAATGAGTCATGGTCTACGATCAATCAAATATGGGCCTTGTGCTTTTTTTGGATGCCCGTTTATTTGTGGGTTTGAAGGGGGTTCCAGGGGAAACTCCTTCACCCTATTTTCAGACTCATGCGTGTATATATATATATATATGTGTATGGTTTTGTGTGTATCCATCCCCGTTGTGGTGTTCTTCAGGGAAGCTTCATGTGTGGCCCATTTAGCACCCAGCTGGGAAGGCAAATGACGTACTGGCCGAGTTGATCAGCGAGCTGAGAGGTCCAGAAAGACTCCTCCTCTCCATCTCCATCTCCGAAAAAGGTTTGAAGCTTTGGTTTTCCACTCAAATATGGGTGTGGGTCAAAAAAAATAGGTACACAAAAATGGAACCCTTGTAAAATGGAAACAAGGGTACAATCTGTGGTCCGGCTCTCTATTGCTACATCTGTGAGCTTTTTGAGGGTACCCTTTCATCTTGGTGAGAAGGCAAACCAAAAGGACCACCACCACTTCCCTATGTGGCGAAGTCAGGAGGTCAGGAGGGTCAAGCTCTGATCGCTTGACATCTTTTTGCATAAGGTCTGGGCAAATCGAACTCCTCCCCCCCCCCCCCACAACAAAAAGAAACACATAACCGAACAAAAGACGATCAACGGAAATAACAGAAATAGCAAACAAATTCGACCCAACGCCCTTTAGCTGGGTTGGGTTGCAGCCCTTGAGTTCGAAAAGCGGCAACCAAAATTATCCCGAAGGACCAACCAAGGGTCGCACGGGTTGTCCTCTAATCTGGGCTTCCTCTTGGTTTGCCTGTAAAACTTTTTTGAAAAAAGACAGGTACCCTCAAAAGAAAACAGACTTATATAGACACAGTGCAAAGGGTATGTGAGGGCAACCCTGACTGGGGAAACAGCATTACGATCAGTGGACTTATCTTTAACACAGTGCAAAGGGTATGTGAGGGCAACCCTGACTGGGGAAACAGCATTACGATCAGTGGATTCTCTTTGAAATCATTCTTGGACCCAACCCCCACGGTCTTCTTTCCTCCCTCTCTCTCTCTCTCTCTCTCTCTCTCTCTCTCTCTCCCTCTCTTTCTCTTTTTCTCTCACGTGGGTGCGTCTTCTATGGAGGGTACCTCTTGTTGGACTTTGCCTGAAGAGCAACCAACGGGAACACCCAGCATTCTGTTGGGTGAATCAAAGTGGCATCCTGCAGTGATCCTCGAAGCACTTTAAAGGGAAACCGCTAGGTTGCCCAAATTAATTTTGAGAATGGGTCCCTCAAAAAGCAACCTTTTTAAGGACTTCAGGGAATTGTGTTGTGGCTTCAATTTTATACATCGTCCTCTCCTTTCGCAGCCCAACTCTTCGCTGAGAAAAAAAATGAAGATAAAATTCAAACATGGATGGCCAATGGGGTCGAGTCGAGCATCGGATTTCTGGGTTGGGCGATTTGAGCATCGGAAGTCAAACTGCAGCTTAACTTGCTGGTGCTCAGCAGGGAATGAGGGAATGAATTTGGGGATTCCCTGAAAAGAAACCATACATAGGGGATGGATACAGGAGGTCACATTTCCTGCTGAGCACCAGCAAGTTCAGCAACCATGCCATGTTTTTTTTTCTTTCCCCCGGGGTTCCAAAAGAACAGAAAACCCACCATTTCGGGCTGGGTCCGATTCCAGTTTTCCAAGATATGCTTTTGGCTTGCGTTAGGGCAAGCCAGCGGGTGGTGCTTTTTTCGAAAGTGGTGCTCACAGGGATGTAGTGTTACAGCTCCAATGGCTTGCAGAATACTGCAAATGCCATGCTTTTCTGCATGTGCAAACGTTTTTTTCACAAATGCCCAACCCTTCTTGGCCTATCGGCCGGAAACCGATTCGCGCCAAACCTCGCCCCGGCAATCAAGACGGCGCTCAAGGCCCATCGACGTGTCTGCTTCCGGTTCAAGTATTCTGCTCTGAGACTGGGCCCGTTACAGGGGAGAAATCTGCAGTTTTCGCTTCTGACTGGTGGAATCCACTTCAAATTGTTCAATCGACGGGTGGCTTTCTATTCTTTGCATCTGCCTGGTGGAATCCATTGAAACTGCGACGAAGTGGTGGGCTCGCACCCACCCACTTCCATCAAGACAGTGGGTACATTCTTGCCGGACCCGCAAGACTTCCCATGGGCCTCGATGCCTAAGCTGACAGCGGTTCGCGAGCTGATTCCCTGGGCCACTCACGAACTCGCAAGATTGCCCAGCGAATGCGGATGCTTCTCAAACAGGGGCCCTATCCCTTTGAAATAGTGAAGGGGCTGGAGAAAGGGGCGGGTGGTCCAAAATGTCTATCTGGGTTTCTCAACATGCTGGAAAAGCATGCCCCCCTTTGGTGAAATGTTGAAGGGAAGACAAATGGAAACCATGGCCTTGGGAATTGGACCTCTTCCTATTTTGAGAAACCTGTTAAAGACAGCATCATGCTCTCTGACCGTACCCGCAGAGCGGGGCGCATGCCTCAGGTGCGAAAACTCGCGACTCGCGAAACGTCCGAAATTGAGTCTCAATCATACGGGGACCCCAGAATGGCGGTCTTCCTTGAGGCGGTTCCCTTCAACAACCAAGGTGAAAAGGGTCCTTGAAAAAACACAAGCCCACCTGAAGATCAAACACGGGCGGGAGGATACCAAGAATAGCGAAGACAAGCATACACACCTTTTGAAAAAACATATATATATATATATATATTATATATATATATACATATAAGCAACCCGATCAGATGGAGCCCCCCGGACAAAGATCACAGGAAGCCTGCACTTGAAGCCAAAAAGAGTCCCGACGCGGACATCGGCGCCTGGCATACCGCGCAGGCATTTGAGAAGGAACCTCATGGGTTTGGCTCAAAATTTCAGTCAGGGCAAAGCGCAGGTTTTAGTCTTTAGTTCCATTTACCAAGGTGCCATTTTGGGTGCCTATTTTTGAACCACAGCCATATCCCAGCCACTTGCTTCACTCTTACTTCATGTCCTCCCGGCTTCGCGGGCAATGTCACCATAGCTCCACGGAATGGAAGCCATGTTCGGACATTTCGTCGGATTCTGCCATGTTGAAGTCCAGGTTTCTGGTTGAAGGGAAGCCAAGAGGAGCCCAACCCCCTTCTTCTTTTTTTTCGGGGGGGCCCGTGGGGGCAGCGGTTTTCGAGTGAGCGCTCAAACGAGCTCCGTTTCCCACACCCCGGAAAGGACCTCTTCTCGGGCGAATCCTTACCTGTCCCCTAACATCAGCCCGCCAACAGGGAGCTCCTGGACAATGACGGCTGAGGGCACGTCCCCGTCCAGACGTTTCTTGTGGGGAAGAAAGTAGAGCTGACCATCGTGGGGAGGAAAAAAAGAGGCAGCCTTTTGCAAGTTGCCCGTGATTTGGTGACGGGGAACCCGGCAAAGAACAACATGCTTGGGGTTCCGACATCTCTATGCTCGGGAACTTTTGACCAAACGGAACCGCCAACACACCATTGAAAACGAGGGGTGGGCACCCACTGAACTGCACTCCGTCGGATCGCACTCCATCTCAGTGCAGCGCCGGGTTTCGACACGCCACGCCTTGGAGCGACATCGAAACTTCGGGGCTTTCATTGGACCCCATCGGGAGGGTAGACATTCAGCACATGTTGCCGGTTGCAGGTACGCCCCGCTTGAAGCTACGGGGCTTCGATCAACCCATTCCCAAACTCAGAGGTCTCTCCAAATACGCCCAGCGGCATCCCCGGCAAACTGACCCGAATCCGGAACATTTTAGCCCAAAGCCGCTACGAACTACTTCCCTTGGAGCCTCTCTGGGAGACCCCTGTTCGTCCGTTCACCCGGAGTCCAGAAGCCAAAGGGAGGCAACCGAAACCCGAAACGCTCAGCTCGTTGATCTAAAGGCTCCGGGAGATTTCAACCCCAAACTCGAAAGATCTAAAAAGGTATGCCTACATGGAAGCTGACAGGAGGTCCCTCGCATTCCTCTCCAGGACCCCGCAATCAGCTTCCATGTTGGTGGAGGTGCAAACCCGAAAAAGGAACAGATCTGGTTCCAACAGCTCAAGCTGAGACCCGTTTAGAAAACCAACAAAGGGTTTCGACTCAAGGGGGGCTGTTCCATGTTTTTGCAAAACCTAAGATGGCAAAAATGTCACAAATGCAAAACAAGGTGTTTAATAGTGGACACATACACAAATGCAAATAGATGGAAACACATCAAACAACATGGAGAAAAAATGGTTCACACACGCACGCACGCACGCACGCACGCACGCACGCACGCACGCACGCACGCACGCACGCACGCACGCACGCACGCACGCACGCACGCACGCACGCACGCACGCACGCACGCACGCACGCACGCACGCACGCACGCACGCACGCACGCACGCACGCACGCACGCACGCACGCACGCACGCACGCACGCACGCACGCACGCACGCACGCACGCACGCACGCACGCACGCACGCACGCACGCACGCACGCACGCACGCACGCACGCACGCACGCACGCACGCACGCACGCACGCACGCACGCACGCACGCACGCACGCACGCACGCACGCACGCACGCACGCACGCACGCACGCACGCACGCACGCACGCACGCACGCACGCACGCACGCACGCACGCACGCACGCACGCACGCACGCACGCACGCACGCACGCACGCACGCACGCACGCACGCACGCACGCACGCACGCACCCGCACACTCACACTCACACACACACACACACACACACACACACACACACACACACACACACACACACACACACACACACACACACACACACACACACCCCTTCCCCCCATCGAATTAGGAAGAAGCCCAACTGGTCGTGGCTCAAACAAATGGGATTTCCGAAAAATGACACCTTGCAAAAGACGAAGAAAGCTGCTGTTTGCAGCCGGCTTCTGGGTTGAATTTGAGCCGCGCGCCGCGCATGTCTTCACCCAAGCTCCCCCCCCCCAAAGGCGTCGGCACTCCACGGTCTCCTCCCGCAAAGGCGCCGCCGGGTCCAAAACCTGCGGATGTGACCCGTGGCTTCCCGATCTGCGGATCTGACCAAAGAAGAAACCAGACGAAGCGTGAAGACACCGGGGGGGGAAGGGGAAACAAATGGAAAAGATGAAAACTTGAAAGAAGAAACAAACAAAACTCGTTGGTTGTTGGATGGCTTCAGGATGTGTGGTGTTTGCGTACCAACAATACTTTTAGATGCCAAGGAGTATCCACAAGCAAAAGTTGATTCCCCAGAACCTCTCGGAACCTCTTGAATTCTGCTGGTCCCTATTCAGAGGACCTTCAAATGCAAAATAATATCAAACAAGATCCCAGGAAAGGCGGGGCAAGTGTAATGAATCAATACAGCTTGTGAGTCTGTTCCCAGTACACTGGCGTGGGCACGTGTCAAATTAGGAAGTTTGGAGCCCCGACCTGGTTTGAAACCGTGTCCTTTTTGTCGTAATTTGATGGCTTAGAGTGACCTCGACGAAACCACACGCAAACTCGTAAACATCCCAAAGGCCAGATCCGGTCGCTTCGCGGATTCGCGAGGTGCTGGCCTCCATGCACCGCCAGAGGCTGTCGCCACCAGGCGCCTAACTCTCAGAAAATGTCGCGCGGAGGATCCCCCCGAAATCGCCGTGTTTCTCAAGGGTACCCTTTTTAAAGGAAGCCAAAGGGAAACCACTTTTCGTTTCTTTCTCTCTTTTTTTTGGGGGGGGGGAGCTGGTTTTGGCACATACCAAAATACACCAGGCCAAAATGGGGATCCGTGTTTGGTTGGGGTGTAGGCTACGCAGTTTTCTGATCTTCGTGACCAAGGTGCTCTACGTCTACAGCTTGAATGGGGGCTTTCCCTGGTTTCCCACCATGAAGACCCAACGCACCGGGCAACAGTAGATCCACTAGAGAACGCTGAATATTCACTGTTCCGGACATAAACCATCAAGGTACAAGCTAGGCTTCCTTCGCGTTCCCTGGCTTTTACTTGGTTCAGCTACTTGGGGGTTCCTTAAACCTGGCCGTAGGGCTGGCCCCCCCAAACCCGACCCCCCCCCCCCCACAAAAAAAAAAAATGATAAAAACAAGGAAGAAACAAAAAAACGACCTCTGAGCTTCGGGCGCTCTTCGCCTGCTGCGACTGCTGCACTGCCGCCACGCGGCGGGCCAGGCGCTCGTACCTCGGCGAATGAATCGCGCGCGGCGGGCAGTCGCTGCGGACGGCCCAGGTTGAGACAGGTGGCGCACGGCTCAAAAAACCGATACCAGAATGGAACCCTGGTAAGTGGAAACATGGACCAAAACCTGCGTAACCCCTGCTTTTTAATTTTGAGCCATACCCAGGTGGCGAATGGCATAGACTCGGGACAAATGATATGCTCACAGGGTTATGGAACTCTCAAGACAGAACACATGCACAACACTGCAACTCACACAGCATTTTCTGATATGCTGCTTTTAGTGTAGTGTTGCTGTGTTTGGCATTCAGGCGCCGTGTTGGTTTCTGAGGGAGTGGTTTCTTGGTTCTACCGGGCTGGTTGTGTAGTAGCGTTACATGTGAGGAACAAATCTCTCTCGGGGCAAAATCTGCACAACGCCGCAGGCCATAGAACCCTGAGGGTCCCTTGGTACCTTCTGAGATGTGTTTTCCCACTTTTAACCCCCTAAAAAAAGCTGCCTCAAAAGAAAGAACCACGTCACATGTTGCCACGACCTGCCATTGGCAGGTGGTGTTGTGCAGAACAGCTTCTTTTGCGGGGGCTGGCATTTCCGTCCCAAAAGCTTGGCAGCCGGTGGCACAGGTTTGAATGGATGCTATTGCCTGCTGTGTTTGGATCATGTCTCTTGGCATGGTGGGCATGTTGAGCGTCAGGCCTTTTGTAGATAGTGGGCTTCGGAGGACCGTTCAAATCGCAGCTGCAGTGAATGAAGCTGTTCAGCTTTGGGGGCTCCCGCCAGCGTCATGACATTGGCCCATTTAGCTTCAAGGCTTCTCCCCCAAACCCCTCCCTCTCCACCTTCTCCACCTGGAGAGGCTCAAGTGCTCGCCCGTACCCATGGCCACAAGAGAAGGCTTTAAAAGATTCAACAGATGTCACTTCCAATGGATGCTCTGGGCTTCTTGATGGGGGCTCAGCTTGAGACCCAGGCGACCCTGAATTTGGCCAGCCGGTCGTGTTGCATGTTGTTGTTTTCCCCTAGCAAAGTGTCTTGGTTCGCATGACCAATCCCAACCCGTAATTTTCAAATAGTACTCTTTTCAGGTCTGCTCAAAGGGAAATCGAAAGGAAAACCAGCAATATGGACGTGTCTCTTTTTAGGACGCCCCCTTTTGTTTGGTTGTAAAGGGAAACCAAAAGGATAACCACTTGTTGGGGTCCCCTAAAAAAGCACAGACCCACATGGGGTCCAATCCCAATTTTGGCTTCGCCCCCCTCACAAAACGCCCAGGGCTCGCACGTCCGGTCCCAGCGCTTCCAGGCCTCTCAAAGCCCGGGTGACTCGCAACACACACTCCCTGAACCACCTAAGAAAGCCGCCCCACACACCGGCCGCAAAAAGCCAGCCTCGAGGACCACCTACGTCTTTTCCTACAAATCGGACCCCCCAAAATGGGGTGGTTTCCAACTTACGGTGTCCCTTTCGAACCGACAAATATGCTGAAAAAACAAGAGACAGACCCAAAGGAGCTCGGGAAACGGTGTGGGGTCCTTTTGCGCGCAACAAACCCTGGGCTGCCCTCAGATCCCCCGCTAAAAGTTTGAGTTCTAGTGGGTGAAATGGACACTATCACCAAGCACTAAAAATCTAAAAGGCTAAGGGGATGGCTGCGAGCAACGCAACAAACCAAGAGACGACTGAAGGGGACCTTCCCTGGGTGAGGCAGTGGCCCTCTGGGGTCGGCGGCCTTACCCTGGTCAGGTTTGCTCATAACCTGGGAGAGCAGCACCTGGTTGGAGTCTAGTGGGAGCCCCAAGCTTCCCTAATGCTTGGTTTTCCTTTTGTCCCTTCAACTGCCAACCAAAAGGAGGCGTTTCCACCACTTTGAGAAACTAGCAGGGGGGCCCCTGAAAATTTCAACTAAGGTACTTCAAGAATGTGGTGCCCGGATGCTTTGCTAAAAGTCGAACACTTTTGGCGGGTCAAAGAAAGTCCCACCACTAAACCCCACTACAACCAACTGAAACGAAAAGGAACCTTCAAATGGAATCCCCTCACGGGTCAATTGGAATTCCACCACTATATAAACCCACTACAAAAAAACAAAAACTAAAAAGCTAAGGAACCCCATGAAAAAAAAGCAAAGGAACCCCACGAAGAAAAACAAAGAAGAATAAAAAGAGCAAGAAAAACAACGCAGAAAAAAAAGGAACCCCGCGAAAAACAAAACAAGGCTAAGGAACCCCACGAAAAACAAAAAATAACAAGCTAAGGAACCCCACGCAAACCAAAAAAAAAGCTAAGGAACCCCACGAAAAACACAACAGAAAGGCTAAGGAACCCCACGAAAAAGAAAAAATGCTAAGGAAGCCCACGAAAAATAAAAACAAGCTAAGGAACCCCACGGAAAACAAAAATACCGCTAAGGAACCCCACGAAAAACAAAAAAAAGCCAAGGAACCCCACGAAAAACAACCAAACAGCCACGGAACTGGATGGGACCCAAGTTTCAGGCAACCTCCACCTTGTCCGACCCACTCGCGCGCTCGCTCGCTCGCCGCTGGCCTCCAGGTCTGCCTCGCTGGGGTGCGACCGCCACCGCGTGAGCTCCTCGCTTCGGGGACAAATCTTTCTCGTCGTGTGGTTTGGCCCAACTCCCAATTTGCAGCAAACAAAAAAGGACGTTTTTGTTTTCTTTGCTTTAGCTAAACCTTGCTTGGTGGGAGGCTGTTGTATGTCTTGTTTCAGGCTCTTTGCTGGTGTTGAGTTTCCCCTCTTGTGGACAGCACGCGTTTTTCGTTCTCCGGGGTCAACATTGGGCCAATCGCAAACAGGAAAAACACGTAAGCCACAATGGTCGAGAAGTGACTGGTTGCATCCGTCCCTCCGTGCATCCATCCATCCATCCATCCATCCATCCATCCATCCATCCATCCATCCATCCATCCATCCATCCATCCATCCATCCATCCATCCATCCATCCATCCATCCATCCATCCATCCATCCATCCATCCATCCATCCATCCATCCATCCATCCATCCATCGTTTTTCGTTCTCCGGGGTCAACATTGGGCGGCCAAGGGAAACCACCAATCGCAAACAGGAAAAACACGTAAGCCACAATGGTCAAGAAGTGACTGGTTGCATCCGTCCCTCCGTGCATCCATCCATCCATCCATCCATCCATCCATCCATCCATCCATCCATCCATCCATCCATCGTTTTTCGTTCTCGGGGTCAACATTGGGCGGCCAAGGGAAACCACCAATCGCAAACAGGAAAAACACGTAAGCCACAATGGTCAAGAAGTGACTGGTTGCATCCGTCCCTCATTCATCCATCCATCCATCCATTCATCCATCCATCCATCCATCCATCCATCCATCCATCCATCCATCCATCCATCCATCGTTTTTCGTTCTCCGGGGTCAACATTGGGCGGCCAAGGGAAACCACCAATCGCAAACAGGAAAAACACGTAAGCCACAATGGTCAAGAAGTGACTGGTTGCATCCGTCCCTCCGTGCATTCATCCATCCATCCATCCATCCATCCATCCATCCATCCATCCATCCATCCATCCATCCATCCATCCATCCATCCATCCATCCATCCATCCATCCATCCATCCATCCATCTACCCACTTGCCGAAAGGACCTCAAAATCAAAGGTGATCACCTTTTGGACTCAAAATGGTTGCCAACACTGGGACTGAGTCTGTCTCTCTCTTGCAGCCGAGAGCTTACCAAGCCAAGGAGTTCGCCGGGGTCCCGGCCCCGACCACGGACTCCAGAAGTCCAGAGATCATGAGCCTGCGGCTTGGTGGCTTGGAACCTGAAATAGGGAACAGCCCCGGTCAAGGCGTCGAAGCACCAACGTTGCGGGCCCCGATCCGTGCGATCTGATCACGATCTCAGAATTTTTGGAAGGCCCCAGTCTCGCGAACATCTTCCGCTTGGACCGACCTTCCAATATGTTGGGAATGACTCTGGCGGGTCCCTCTGGCTGCAGACTTGCTCTTTTGCTCGTCAAACGCACATCCCCGGATCACTTGCTGAAGACTTTGAAAGCCGGCCAATTCCATTTTCCTGCGTCCAGATCATAGGGCTGGGCCCTAAACTGATGACATCCTCACTACCCGAACTAAAAGTTGGGCAGAGGCAACCGCGCCAGGCCCCTGAAAATGCCCGCGCCCCACTTTTAAGAGACCCCAGAATCGAAAAATGAAGCTGTATGATCCATTCAAACCTCTCTGAAAGCCAAGGAGGGGGATGGTTGGGTCGGGGGTCTCCCAACAAACTGCACCCTTCGGTGGATGTTGGATGCACCTCTCATGGTTAAACACGTGTCTGGTTTAACGTCAACTCCTGCAGATTTCCTGTACATTCGGTGGGCTTCCAAGACTCCCAATAGGAGAAAGGAAAAAGATCACCCCTTTTGGTGATGCTGGAAAGCGGCACCCTCCGACAAACCTGAAAATTGGGACGCCCCTTTTGTGGGTTGATTGATTTTGAAAGGGACATCCCTCCAAAAACACGCCCAGGTCGCCTGCCCAACAGCAACCTGCAACCCTTTCAGAACCCTAGGCCACACTCAGAACACTCCAGAACTTATCTGGGAGCTTTCAGCTCCGCAAAACTGGCTGGTTTCGCTTGGGAACCCAGGGTTCATTCCCAAAACCAACCCCAGAGGTCATTCCCGATCGAACCCGCAAGAAGAACGGGTGTCTCCAAAGAGAGCACCCCCGTGTCACAAAACCATCCAACAGAGTCACCCTTGCCATCACAAAAACTGGGATTCCCCCTTCAACAGCTGCTATTTACTGCGCTTTTAGAAACCAAGACAAATGCTGCCAGGAACACCCTTGAGGCAACTCCTGCTCTGGCCTCGAGGACAGCAAACTCCGGGTCAGGCCTGGCGATCCCACTGGGGCCCCGAGCCACTCGGGCCCCGTGTGGCACCCCAAAAGCGTCACCAGTCTAAAAGGCGAACCTCAGTGGCCCAGTGACATCTGTTCTCTCTCTGTCTCTCTTTGATCTCTCTCTCCCTCTTTCTCCGTGTTGGGGGCGTCTTTCCCTTTCAACAAAACGAACCAGCAAAAGAGGAACAAGCCCCATGCTTGGTTGACGTTGGAAGGAGAGCAAACATTCTCAAGTCTTAGCAGTTAAGTGGATTTGGATTTCCACCACTAAACCACCATGAGCAAAAATGTGTCCAATGTTTCCCAACAAGAACCATGCATGCCACTGGACCTCCCACCGGGCCGGTTTCGCTTTTTGCACCGGGCCGTGAAGGTTTGAAGTAGGGCAAAGGGTTCTGAACAAGAAGGGTTGCAAATTGGGTATCAACCCCTAGAAAAGTGGTTGGCTTGCTTTGATTTCCCTTCAACCACACCAAAAGGGGGTCCACCAAGCGTCACTCCGGGAATCCTTCCAGTCAAGGACGCTGCTACTTAGGTATTTCCTTTCGGCTTCTCTTTGAATTCCAGAAATCAGTGGCTAGGTCCTCGAGTAGAGAGGTTGGAATAAGGGTACCAACTTTTTCCCGTAGTCCCTTTTAGAAGGGGACCCCTCCCCCAAAGAAGAAACGGTTCCAGGGTACTGGCTGGAAGCGTCCTTAAGGGGTGGTCCAATATTTGCGCCAAGCGCTGGGCCGGTGGACCCAACCACCAATTGCTGGGGGACCTGCCGCGCGCCCCTCCCAGAGCGGCGGCGGCAGCGAATTGGCCTCCTTTCTCCTGGAAGTCGGGGGACTGCAGCACCTGCAACAAAGACTGGCATTGGCTTCTTCGCCCCCGGGCAAAAATGAGCTAAAATCTGTCCAGTAGTGATAGATCCCCTTTTAAACCAACAGGAGAAAAAACAAATATATATATATATATATATTCGTTTCAGCAAATGGAAGGTCAAAAACATCGGGGGCGTCGGTGATCGGCGTGGGAAAAGAAAGCGATCCCGGCACCAGGTTTGCTGAAGTGCAGGATTCAAGAACCCAAGGTAGCCCTTCATACTCATTTACTCGCCCTCAAACAGATGTTACTGGCCGAATTATAAGACTTCAGCAGAGGAAAATGATTGCGGACCACCTCAAATGTGGCTGGTGGATATGATCCCCACAAAATGATGTCCACCACAGGCTCTGCCAAGAAAACTCACATCCATCTACCAGTACAAGCGAAAAACAATGCTTGGCTGTACTTCCTCATCGAGGGAGTCAGAGTGGCAACATGGATCCGGTCGCTGCCATCGCGAACTGCCTGGGCCCTTTTCGCGGGTTGGCCGGTTCATGTGGCGCGTGGGGCAAGTTGCCCCGTTTCAGGAACGCTTCGGGAGGAATCGGATTGGACATGGCCCGGCTTAAGGAAGCAGATCTCTGGTTCAACTGGGCAAACCTCAGATGCCCAGTGGCCATGGGGAAGAAAAAGGGCGCAACCCTTTGAAACCCTCGGGCCCCTCCCTGAAATCCAAATCCGCTCCAAAGTACCTCAACTGTTCCCGGCTTGTGTCGAAGCGAGCGACGCAACGGGTTTCCTATGTATTTTTCCCAATCACCACACTAAGAGGAGCATGATCTTAAAATGACAAGCAGAGAGTGATGCTGAAATCTTGGCGCAAATCTGGGCTACACAGGAAAACTGCTCAATTTCCGGTCCATATTTTGTCTACCAAAAGGGTCTTCGGCGGTAGATGGGAAGAAACTTGCTGTAACGGAACCTCTGAGTCTGTGTCTAAGTAGGAGATCTCCCCAAAATTCTAGGGTTGCTCCTTTCGTTTGCCTTTAAACCACCCCAAAAAGCGTTCCCGCCAAGAAAGGAGCCGCGCGCCTGCATCAATAGGCCGCTGTCGTCTTGTGGGAACAAGCCTTGCGGACCCTGGCCTCGGTTCGCCAAGGGGTCCAGCCGCTCAAAGGGGTAGTGTGGAGCCGAATCCGAATCGGTTTGGAGGTGTTCCAAAGAATCCGGGTCTCTGAGCACTGAGTGCGCGACGTTTTGGGAGTTTGGGGGTGGCCAAATACAAGAAGCACAGCAACAACTTGTGTGTGTGAATGTGTCTGTGTTGGTATTGATATGCCAATCCAAATCACCAACTAAGAGTTACCTGACCAGAAGGGCCGCTTCCGATAAGTCACAATCAACATCTCAGATGCCCAGCGGGCATGGGAAAAAGGGCATCCTTTTTTGGTCTTTTGAGTTTAAAAAAAGAGAAAAAACAAGGAAGGAAAAATAGCGGAATCCACTGGGCAACTGGGTCTTTATCTGTGTCTTTGGTTGGAGCTTGGGCTGTCCCGAAGCCACCTTCTCATTCCTCCCGAGCCAGCCGTTTGCCAATCCTACCTGCCTCACATGGGCATACCCAAAAATCAGTAGCTATGGGTTCTGCACGGGTCAGCCAGGGAACAGACGCAGCAAACCCTCTGCTTTCTGATGTGGCTTGTGATGGGCGGGACCCGAACGTTCATTTGAGTATCGCCTCAGACAGTTGCTCTCGCGCAGCTGTCTGAGGCTGAGCGCATGAACCCATGAGAGACACGGACAGATACGGCTCCCGCGAAGAAAATGGAAACCATGAGCTGAGTCCCCGGCTCTTTTTGAGCAATTCGTGAGCCGCGAAAAAAAAAAAAAAGGACCATGCAAGTCCACCAGACAACGATTCGTCGCCTTCGGCAAATGTGGCCTGTTTCAAGTTCCTATCATTCTTCATGGGAGTACGTATCTACAATGGGCTTTCAAATACGCGCAAAAGAAAAACACGGGGCCGGGGCATTGGCGCGCGTGCTACACAGGTTTGGGTGGCATCATCTGCAACCAGTACAAGATGGAAATCCCATAAAACCTCACGTGAGTGTGTCTGTTTTGTGGGTACCCCCTTTTGGTTGGCTTTAATGTGACGAAGCCACAAGGAAGAAGGGGAGGGCCCCTTTACTGGGAGGCATGCCTCTCCGATACATTTATGAATTGGGGGACAGGGATGTGTCCTACACACATCTAGAGTTACACCTCCAGAACCTGAGATGAGACATTGGACCGGAAAATCGCTACTGCTTTTTGAAGTTGAAAGGTTGCTCGGACAGCTCTTTACTGGGCTGTCCGAACTGATCCCCTGCTAAAAGTCAAAAAGACAGAGTGGCTGAAATGGAAACTCAACCACTAAACCAACTACAAACCTAAAAAGCTGAGGAACCGAATGGCTTGGAACCACCAAGTCAAGCAAAAAAACAACAAATCGAGCGGCTGATGGAATCCAAGAAGGCCTCATCGGACTGGATGTGCCTCAGGCACTTGGAGGATCGTGCCCGTTTTGACGCCTCGTTGTTGTGCGGAAAGGGAGGGATCCGAGAGCCGGGAAAAATGGGCTTGCCGTAGAGAACCCGGAAAGTGAACTTGAATTGGGAAGCCTTTGGTTCAGTTGCAACCTTGTTTCATGTTCATCAGCAAGTCGTTGTGCCTAGTGGAACTTTCAGGGTTGTAACCGGGGTCCTGTTTTTTTGGTGGACAGCACTTACATGAGGATTCACGTCCACCAACCATCTGTGAAGGCTCATGAAGATTCAAGTCCATCGAGTTGTTTGCATGTTTCAAAAGAGAATGCGCAAGACCAGGAATCGCTGAATCGGCCCTTCGCCCGGGAAAACCGCCCTTTGCCAAGGCGCCGCAACCAGTTCAGCAACCAGCCAAATCAGGCACGCCAATCTCTCTGCGGCGATTCGAATTGCCAGGCGCGTTCCGCAGCACCGCCTCTTGGTTTTCTCAGATTGCCCACTGGCCATGGGAAAAGAAGGGCATCCCTTTTTTTGTTGGTTTGAGTTTAAAGGGGAGCCCTTCCAACAAAAGGAGAAATGAGGAAATTCGGCATCCACTGGGCAACTGGGCTTTGCGAACCCAGGGACCTGTCCTATGAGGTCTCTTACTTCCTGAAGCTAGATGTATGGGCCAGGACCCAGCGGAGCTCCAAAAGCTAAATCCCAAACCCCCGATCCAAACCAAGGCGGCCAAACCAGAGGCTGGTGTCTGCGATGTGGTTGGAGGGCTTCTCGATTTCCAAAGTAGTCTCATCTGGGCAAATAATTCATTCACCCATGGGTGGAACCGCAAAAAGAAGGATCCCTATTGAACAAATCTTCATCATGGGTGAAATCGAAGCACGTCGTTGCAATTTGCCGAGATCATGCTCTTTGTTACCCACTCGCAAGATGTGGATGTGTCCCAAAATGAGAGAAGAACCCCAAAACGGCAATGGCTTCCTCGAATGGTCTGGCGGTCAGTCTGAAGTGCCCTGCATCACCGCCAGCTCGGTGACTCTGCGTAACAGCTCCTGAACTGCTAGGGTCACAATCCGTCACATGGAGAGATCTGGACAAATGACTATTCAACTGGAAATAAGATATCCGAAAAGCCACTTAGCTCCAGGGCCTCTAGATAGGTCTTGGGATCGCCTCAGCGAAGTGAGGCCTATGCCATGAACCCATTGATGCCAACTCAATATGGCAAGGGAACACAAGGCAAACCTTCTAAGCTTCCATGTGTTACCATGGTCTTGTTAAGGGTGCGGTTGGTTTATTTGCTTTCTAGTTGGCATGCACCGTACAGTAAATTGGCAACCTGAGGTGGTCGCTCTCGAAAGCCAGCTGGCGTCCAAACCGATCGGTACTTTCTGCTTGGACGCAACCCTATGTCATTGAAACGATCGCAACGGGGAATGAAGGACACATTGCAACAGGGCTGTCCATAAATCATTCGAATCCTCTACCTGGAAAGGCGATTGAACGATTCTGACTCATGCCTAGTGCACATGCTTGGGTATTTGCTTAAGTTGGGGGTTCTAACAAGTTGGGTACGTGTCAAAGGGGGAACCGCAGGAATGGGTTCTCCTTCTGTCCTAAAAACACCGATCACAAAGATACCCAATCACGGAAACCTTCTTTGCTTTAAATCCCATGTCAAGCGGTGGCTTGGAGAATGAGTCCGAAAGGAATCTACCAACCTTTTGGGATTTGTCTGAAGGGTGGCTTGCGGGTTTCTCATCATAGACGGGCAGAACAAAGAGAAAAAGAAAAAAACAGCCTACAAAACCTGTTTTTTTGTCGCGGGGATGGTTGTTGTATCCCAGTCCAACAGGGCCCAGAACACTTTTTGAAATGACCAAAGAGTCTTCCAACATGGCTGGCCTCATCTTGGTGCTTACAGGATGTCTATCTAATTTAACCAGAAAGGACCTCATCGCGGTCGAAATACTGGGGGTCCCATTCCCACTACTAAATCACGGGAACCGCCAAGCTGCAACCAGGGGGGTTGTCTACCCCTTTTTTTCACCAGATATGGCCATGGGTCAAAAGCCAAATCGGTACCCCAGTGAACATCCCAATCCCCACTAGAATAGGTTCTAAAATGGGTGGTGCATTCACCTACCCCCAAATGGTACCATTGGTTTTGACCCACAGCCATATCCCCGAAGCCCGGGCCGCACCCAAGTCCGAGACTCCTCGGCCGTGGACAGGGTCTCCTCCGCCGTGCTCAGCATATCACGCTCGCCTGGCCCGCAGCACCCGGATCCAAGCCGTGCAACCACGCACGGAAGGACTATGGGAAAATTCCGGAACGAAATTTACCAACCTGCAATTTGTTTCAAGAGGGTATGCATTTCTTAGACTTTTTTCCCGGAAAATACGAATATGCTTCCAAGAGGACAGAATGACCTATTTTTGTCGCAAGAGGGTATGCTTATTGCCAATATTTGTCCAAGAGGACAGAATGACCTATTCTTTTCAAGAGGGAATTCCGAAACCAAATTGCCAATATGTTTTTCAAGAGGGCATGCATTTCTTAGATTGTTGATTTTTTTTTTCGGAAATTGCCCAAAAAAGAACGAGAGGGCATGCATTTCTTAGCTTTTCCCCCTTGGGTGTGCTGTGAAACGTGGGTACCCGAGTTTCCGAGTTTCCGAGACCCGGGCCGTGGCGGTTGTAAGAGTCCAGGCAGTCCCGCAGCATCTCCACGCACAACCGGAACTCCCAGAGCCTGCGCTCGGAGAAAATAAACGTCCGGGACCCCAGCACCAGGAATCGGACCGCAGATTTGAGTCCTTGGTTCCATTTACCAGGCTTCTATTTTGGGTACCCATTTTTGACCCACAGCCATTTGGTTGCGGCTTTGGAGTTGGTGCCCCTTGTTTGGGTGTGGTTCAGAAAAGGAAACCAAGAGGAAGGCCGGTGCGCCATTTGTTGGTGGGTCCAACGCCTGAAGGAGAAAGCACACACCCGGCTGAGGCTCAAAAATCGACCATTGGTCTTCGTGGAGAAGCATGGAGCCCTCACTCACTCAACCTTTTGAGGTGGTTGCCTGTTGAAGTTCGTAGCCAACTGGGTGTGGCTCAAAATTCAACAGCTAGGGCCAACCCGCAAATGTTCGAGTTGTTGTTTTCATATATACGCAATCCAAACAAGGCTACCCTCACAAAAACACAGACCCAGTTATCACCTTGCCGTTGGCTTTCTTTCGGATTTCCTTGGTTCCACCTCCCAAGTTGTGCGCTTTGGTTTGGTGTTTAGTCTAGGGGGCTTCCCGTCTGCCCTCTTGAAATCTGGTTGGTTTCTAGGTTCTCCAGTAGAGAGGTTAGAAAAAGGGTACCAACTTTTCTCTGTAGTCCCTTTTAGTAGGGGAACCCTCCCCCAATAAAGGGTAACAGGGCACTAGGGACCTAGTTTTCGTTCGGGATTGAGAAGAAACTGAAGAAATGTAAAGTTTACTGCAGCACTTTATGGCTGCGCCAAAGACTTCATGGATGGAACATCCGGCTCACCTTCCCTCCGCCCAGCTGAAGGAATTTCGGTCCAAGAGGATCAACTTCCAGGCGTCCACCGCGCCACTCGGACTCGTGAATCGCTTGCCCGCGGCCTTTTCATCTCTCCAACTTGATGCCGTCGACCAATCCGACGACCCTTCTCTTGGTAGATCTTTAAAAAGACCCCCCCCCCCCCCACCCACACACACGCACACACACCCAAGAATCTTGAGGGTCCCCCCCCCCTCATCCCCCGACCCCCCCCCCCCCCACCCAAAAAGAAGCGAAGGAAGAAACCCAATTTAATTTGGGCTTTCATAAAAATCCAACCCAATGCTTAAAACAAACAAAAAAACGGAAACAAGCAACATACAAAAACCCGTCTCCCCCTGTTCCCCCCCCCGACTCCCGCCCCCCGACACGACGGACAGTTGCATGCCGGCCGCCTGTCCACGCGGTCCAAGTCCTCCAGCTGCTTGGCCTGGCGCTCCTCCAACGCCTTGGCCTCACAACGCTCCGCTCGGACCCAGCGGGTCCGCGGCCAGCGTCGAGGTGGCGGCTTGGGAGTTGGAGTTGACCCCCGAGAAAAAAAAAACACCTAATAAAAAAAGAAGAAGAAAAAGGAAGAGCTGGGTGGCTTGGAGCCCTGTGAACTGGGCTTGGAATGCGGAACCACGAAACTCCAAGCCAATTTTTGGGGCTCGGACTTACAAACTCAGTCTGGTTGGATAGGTTCTCCAACTCGTTGGGCGAAAAATTGCCTTACTTGGGGGCGGAAGGTTGGCTCTCAGAAGGCCCCAAGGTTGCTTGACCCAGAGGCTTGGGGTTGTCAGCAGAAAAGAAGAGCGAACATCTGGGCTCCGAGTTGGTTGCCATTGTGGTAGGTGACAAAACCCGTTTGGCTTCAAGCCTTTCCTTTCCGGAGCCGCGCGCTTGCGCGGTCAAGGGCGACTGGGAATCCATCGGCTGGGGCCGGCGGCTAACTGGAAGGGCCCTGCACCCAGCGGGTTGATGACCAAGTCCTGCGCGCCAAAAGAAAAGAGGACAAACCTTCAGAGGGATTTTCTCGGGGAAAAGCGGGGCACCAGCTTTTGGGCCGGTAGTTTACATTAAGGGGAAACTCCACATAGGGTCGAATCCCAAGAAAAACGCCTAGCGAGGGCCACATGGAGTCTATGGGACCCCTTTTGTTGCCCTTGACGCCAAGATTTGGCTTCAATTGGTTCTCAGTGGGGAATGAGGGAATGACCCTATAAACCGTCCCTTAAGGGAATCCCTAGGTTCATTGGCAAAACTCATTCCCTACTGAGTGCCAGCAAGAAAAGTACGAACGTTTGCCCAAGAGGAATGAACCATACTCTACGGGGCAGTTTGACCAAACCTCACATGATCATGGTTGGACAATGGTTGAAAGGGTAGAAATCGCCAAAGAACACCTTAGGTGAACGGCTGTGATCAAGCAACTAAAAACCGCTGGACACCATAAATCGATCAACCGGGCTTGCTCCAAAGATGCCACAAGTTTCCCGATTTGGACCAACTTCAGGAAACCAACCTGGGCAGTCGTCAGATCTCCAGCCAAAAACTTAACTTTTAGTGTAGTGGAAACCACTAAACCACCTAAACACCCAAAAACCTAAGGAATTGGATGGCAGAGACCCACCCAGCAAAGGAAAACCTGAGCCCCATGGGCAACCCTCGCCATGAAACCCTCCAAGGTTCCTCCGAGCTGGTTTGTGGGCTCCCTCCAAAGCAAAGCGGATGGGCCGGTTCAATTTTTTAGGAGATACTTGGTCCTACAATGCAAACCCAATGTCTTGATCTTGTCCCCTGTCTCTTTTGATTCAAGCCCAAGGGGTACTTTCAAAAGAAAAACAACTCCCACAATCGTCCTGCGCCCCCCCTCCCCCCCCCCCCGTCCAATTTTTTGTCTCCTGCTTCCCTGCAACGGGTACCTTGACCCAATTGCATCTTGCATCTTGCAAGATTCCTCCGGCCCTGGCTGTCTGGAATTTGCAAGAGCTCAGCTTCAAGGCTCCCAATGTGTCCCAACATCTGGCCAGGGGAACACTCCGCAAAAAAAAAAAACAACAACAAGTGGCCATGGGTTGCAGAACCTATGGCGAGCCATTTTGGGGTGGATGAACATCCATTTGCCAGCTACTTTGATATTCACCAGGGGTAGAGGGTTTTGACCCAACGCCAAATAACCCCATACACAGCACGCGAAAAATCTCCGAATGAAGGACCTTCATCATGGTAAGCTCGTTTTGTTACCAAGTGAGCTCGAAAAGGGGAAAAAAGCGGGGGGGGGGGGGGAAACATGAAGAGTCTTCCGGTCCGTGCCGGCACTGGACACGGTGGCTGGAAACTCAAAGGCCAGGGCCGGCACACCATTTCGAGACATGCGAAAAACATGCGCAGTTGGCTCTCACGGACCTTTCTTTGGCAGGCCTGACAGACCGCGATGGGCGCACACGCATCAACCGGGGTTATTTGAGTCATCTTGTTGATAGATGGGGTCAGCACCAGTGACACTTTGGGGGTTGTCAGAACGAGTTGGGGGGGGGTCACAGACTAACCATGTGTTTGGGGGTCGGACCCAATGTTCACCAACATCTGAAGGATCACTCCAGTGTTACTTTCAGGACCCAGCCTTGCGTTTGTCCAGATCGCCTGATAGCCAGGCCTTTAAATGCTGCTTTGTTCCCTTTGGTTTCTTCCCCTTGAACCCTCCCCCAAAAAGTGTACCGACATGTCAATTACTCCCAACATGAAAAGGCATTCAATTTGCGTCCAACACACTCTCAATCTTGCTTGAGCCAACGTGAAAATATGGGGCACCTGTTCGGGTTGGTTGAATTCGAAAAGGAAAACCCCCCAACAAGTGGCTTTCCTTGGTACATGACCGTCCCTTGGTCAGCAAGCCGTGGAGAAGGATTGCAAACCAGCCTTGCACTGCCAGGATCTCCATGAACGAAGGGCCCCGTGAATATCCCCGATCCTTGAACAAGCTTGCCCAGCATTGTGGGGTTGCTTGATTTTGAAAATGGATACCCAAAACTCGCTTGCCCAAAGGACCTGGAAAGAAAGTTAGACCTTAAAAGGTCGGCTTTGGGCAACTGACAAAAAGCAAACGTTTAGGGTACCCGGTTTTCCAAGGATGGGCGTGTGCAGGATCGTTCACCTAAGCCGAACCATGTTCCGGCCCAAGGCTGAAATCGTCCATGGACAAATACGTTCAGACATTCTTGCTCATATGGGTCCGTCTCGCAATAGGGAACCATGTGGGGCCAAGAGGAAACCAATCCACCTGGAGGAGTCCCTCATTTGAGGAAACACTCATATTCAAGCAGCTAAGAGGAGACCCCAGATGTTGGAAAGCTGGCTGAGCCACCTTGGACAGCGGGTACAGACCCCCCCCCCCCCCCGCGACTCGAGAGCCTGGATGCCCTGAAACCCGCGGCCCGATCAGCGGAACAGGAAGCTGAAGTTGTGGATAATCATCCTGCGATCGGATCCGAGGTGAGCTTGTCTCATAACTTGCTGGTGCTCAGTAGGGAATGACCCAGGGGGTCGGGAATGAACCCAAGGATTTCCTTGAAGGAAACCACAAGAGATGGTTTATAGGGGGCATTCCCTCGTTCCCGGCTGAGAACCAGCAAGATAAGGAAGTTCCAATTGGCAACGGTGTCCTACTGATTTCTCTTTCAACCAACCTCACAAAGGGTATCCTCAAAAAAAACACCTCCAGGTGTCCTCACCTCCGATGTTCATCTTCAAAGTGGACTGGTTTCCTCCAGAGTTGTCGATTGGTGTCCCCTTAGAACATCACACGCGGTTTTATGGAGTCATACTGTGGATGCAAAAATCCACTTCGCACCAGTTGGTATAGGTTGCATATCTCAGTCTTCTCAGGGTTTTTGTTTCATCCCAACTGCTGCAGCATTTTGTCCATCCAACTATGATCGGAGCGTCCAGCCACAGGAAGCCCGACAGGTGCCTGCTACAAGGCCGCCCCCATCCGACATGTGGCGTTCAGGTTGAAAGTCAGAAGACACCCAAGCTCTCAGAGACCTTGGGGAACTGGAAAAAAAGAGCAGAACCCCAAAAAATTGGGAAACAGAAGACCAGGGAATCCAGAAGAGAATCCTTCGAACCCTTGACCGAATCCCAAGCAATGGGAACTTCCTCAAACATTCAGGGTTAACTTGTGCCAGCCTAACATCAATCACTCGAAGGAGTCGACAAAGCACCCGGCTCGGATCAGAGTCCAAGCATGAACGCCTTCATTGAAAAACCTGCGGAGCCCTGCAGGCCCCAGGGGAAGAAGGAACCAGCAGAAGGCCAAAGCAACGGTAAGGAACCCAAAGAAAAAAAACGGAAAAGCAAGGAACCAAGGAACCCTAAAAAACCGTTAAGAACAATTTATTGCAAAGTAAAGAAGCCTAATAAAATCCTAAGCCTGCCTGATCTTTCCCCTTCGGACATGACCCCTAAAGGAAGATCGCTTTGATCTGGAGACCTTTTCAGCCAATGAACCGAGCCACAAGGGAAGGCAAACAGTGGTTTCCACGTTTTAAGTCGCGGGTTGAGCTGTTCAAGAAAACGGGGGTGTGACCGGGCCACCGCCTGACGCCCAAGTCTTGTCGCGGCCGAAACCGGAACCCTGCCTGCGTTGACACTTCCTTTTTGCCCAAACGAGAGTGGTCTCTCAAAAGTAGGGGGGCCCTAAAGCAAGTAGGTTTGATTTCCCTTCAAAAGAGCTCCCAGATAAGCCTCAAACAGTCGGCCACAAGTCGGGAGCCAGTCCGGCCTCATCACAGGCTGGCACTCCAGGAATTGGATGTGCGCAGCTCGTCCGATGAAGGTGTCCTGTTATGACATGTGAATTGCCAAGCGGGAAGCGTTGGCTGAACCCCGGCTTTCACCTTGAGCACTTGATGATAGAAGTGCTGGGCTGTCCTCACATTCCCTGCTAACAGTTTTAGTGGGTTAAATCGAACCCCCCTCTAAACCAAAACCCTGAAAACCTACGGAATTGGAGATACGGGTAACACAGCCTATGACAAAACCCGCGATCCCGATTCGGAGCGTCTCCGGTGCACAGCCCTGCCAATGCTTGCATCACGTCTGGATATCGTGCGTTTAAATTTTGCGTTCCGACCGCTTGGGCCCAATTCCCAAAACCTCTTGGGTCTCATAGGGACTCCAGGACCAACTACTGCTCGCGTCACTCTCCATCACATGCAGAGATCAGGAGAGAGAGGTATATTGACAAATGTTTGCAGAGGAGTCACTGTAGAAGCGGACCATCTCAATCAACCCTTCCAACCTTTGCTAAGTTAGCAAGAAACTTGCTCTTTGCAGCTTTCCACAAAGCATACAGACTTGACAAACATGCCAAGAAACAACAACAGCTGTTTATTGGATCCACAAGACCATTCAAGGAGATTCCCACCTCCAACGCACACAACTTGGGATCGGATTTCTGGATCGCCTGCTTCCTTTGATCCGTTATGCGCCCTTTAATCTTGGGAACCAGCGATACGGTGCATGGACAAAATCCGCTTCACACCAGTTGGTAGGTGGTAGGTGGTGGTATTCGTAGGGTTTCGTCCGGTCTTATTGGTGGAGGTTGCCCGTCCACAAGGGAGCTTGCCAACATCCTCGTTTTTGGATGATGTTTGCCCCATCTAGAGCATGCCCCATTGCCAGTTTCCATCATTTGATCATCCCTTGAGAGGGGTGATCCCCCTCAGATGACACCATTCTCGCCAAGTGCTGCCAAGGAGCGAGGTTGTTCTCCTCAATTCGCAGGAAAGCTCGTGCGTGTCCCCTACAACTGGTCCGCTTTTTGCTTCCCTCTGCACACTTCCCAAACCAATCCGGACAAATGTCATCTCGACAAGTCTCTATCAACATGAAGAGCCACACCCAGCCGCTGTAATGATCAAAAGCACTTCGTGTCGCAGGTTGTCGAAACCATCTGCTGAAATCACCATGACTCGCAAACTGGAAATACCAGGCAAAGGACCTTCATGGATCGGTCGTACTAGCCGAGCTTGTTCCAATTTGTGGAGAATCAGGGGACCCCGCACTAAATCCTTGGAGGTTCCCTGCTAAAATCGTAGCCAAGTGGGGATGGCTCCAAATGAAAGAGCAAGGGCAAACCGCAGATTTTGCCAGTGGCCACTTCCCACTTAGAAAACCTAACAGTTCAGAAAACAAAGTCACCTGGTCCCCAAGTAGAAAACCTAAGAGTTCAGAGAAAAGGAAAAAGCAAAATGTCGCCTCAGCTTGCCCCATTTCAGCCGGGATGCCGGGATGTGGAAGTTCACGTCGAATCTGAAGACCCTCTCAGGCTTCACCTTGGCACGGAAACTCATCAAGCCACTATCGACCCAAAGCTTTCAGCTGGGGAACACACACATCACCATTTGGCGTGTCTTTTTGAGGCCACAGAAATCAGGTTAGTCGGTTTCACGGGGAAACTAACTAACAACCCTTTCAAGGGAAACCTTTGAAGGGAAACCGCTGCCTCTTGCGCCATTGTGGGGTCCAACCATTTTTGTGCTGGCGGGTGCGCAGGGAAAAAAAGCTCCCCGTTCTTCGGGTCCGGGGAGCGTTTTTCCAGAGGTTCTGCACGATCTCAGCGTAGGCCTCCTGCGCCGTGTGCATGCCCAGCATGCTGCCGATCTGGACCTGGCCGATGGCACGAAACTGAAACTGAAAAACCCGTTTGGGGGGTGCCAATTGCGACTAGGTCCTCCAGATTTGGGAGGTTTTGGTACCCACTTTCTTCTGTAGTCTAGTTTAGCAGGGGAACCCTCCCCCAAAAAAGGGTGAGAAAGGGCACTACTGGGACCAATTGCGAAGAAAAAGAGACCTAACACAAACAAAAGATAAGGAAAAGACAACCAGAACTTATGTGGCTTTCGGCAGTTCGGGGGGAGCCCCATGTTGGACCACTTATAGACTCGAGTCAACTGGTTGTGCGCAATGGGCTCTGTGTGTGTGTGTGGGAACCTCCAAAATTGGTGGTTTCACGTTGCTCTCCCTGTAAAACAGTTCAGAAAGGGGTACCAACTCCAAAAAAAGACGAGCCAAATAATTCCATGACCTACGTAGGAGTTTGGTGGCTCTCCCCTAAAGTGAAAATCCGTTTACTGGCCTTTAATAGGGACCCGTTTCTGGGAAACCCCCCCAACATGCCGGGGGAACGGGGGAACGGCCTTTGCCGTTTTGACCGGTCACCAGTCGCCGAGAAGAAAAAAGCGATCGATGTCTCGCGGGTCCGAGCCCTCGCGGAGTCGAAGGGCCCGTAGCTGTCGCTGGGGCAGGAGACCAGCACCACGTTCTGGAAGTACCTCGGTCCAGTCAGCACCAAAACGGACCTCCCAAAAGGGGGAGCTCCCGTATTTTTTGGGGTAGCGCCCTAAAAGTACTTTACTGGACATTACTGATCAGATTACTGGCTGGTGCGATCGGGAATGTGGGAATGAACCCAGTCCCCTTAAAGGGAAATCACCAGTTGACGGCTTATAAGGATTCCGGTTCTCATTCGGCAAGTTTTGTGCAGCTCCGGTCTGGAAAATCTCCGGTCCGTTGGGGGGGGGGGGGGTTGGTGCCTCTGCCTTTCAAGAGTCTCACATGCTGGAAGTAGGTGACACATCTCAGGCCCGTACCACCGATGAGTGGACAAGCTCACTTGAGTAGATTGGCTTATAAAAAAAAAAAAAGAAAAAAAAAGAAAACAGGCCCCAAACGAAAAAAGCAGGCCCCAAACGTTCGGTTTGGCTTGGCCTTCCCCAACAATTTACAGTCCTCACTCAGACAAATGTGGGCTACCCTCAAAGAGGGGAAGCAAGCCGTGAATGTTAAACATGTGTTCGCCGGGAATTTGCCGGTGCCTTTATCTTCAGGTACCTGCTGAAATGGGCTCGAGCATGTTGCTTTCCTTCATGCACCTCACATTGTTCGGAAGTGTAGATCGGATTCGCCTTTCGCAATGATCGGATGGAAAAAACCAAACGCAAATCTGTGTTCTTTTGGTTTCGAAACCCGGGGATTGAGACAAGTCTCAGCTCGTCCAAAAGGAAGCAAATCTCAGATCCAGTTCCCCAGACCTTCGAGGCCTTCCCGACTGACCTTTCAGCTTGCCACTTGCTTCGGAGCCGAAAAAAATCGGTGGCTGGGTGGTTTCGTGGAGGATCCAGACCTCAGCAAACCCACTTGGTGGCTTGGTGTTGTGGAGGGGGGGTTTTGTTCCCCGAAAGCCAGGTCAAGTCCCCAAACCCTTCACCCGGCTCGAACTGTGGGCCCCTTTTCGCCTTCGCCGCCTTTTCGCTCCGAGCAGCTCGAAGCCGGGAGTTTGGCTCAGCCTTGGTCGTGGTGGGAGAACCTACGTTGGTCTTTGGCCAAGTCAGTCAGTTAGCGGGAACCTAGGCTGCTAATTCTCAACGGTGGATGAATAGGGAGGACATCCCCCCCAAAATAAAGAAAGAAAGAATGAGCCGGATCCCTCCTATGCGACACCCCCCAAACAAAACCAACCAGAGTTTTAAGTTTTATGGCTACGGCGTTTTCATTGAGCCACCTCAAAAACTGGCTGGTGGACACAAATCAAAACATCCACCAGGGTCCCCACTGACATGTCAATCTCTTCCTCTTCCTGGGTTCCCATCACGGGCCGCCAGCCAAGCAGAGAACCCAAAGCTTTTTCAGCTCTTGGGGCAAACAAGCGGGGCTCCTGTTGTCCCTTGGTTTCCCTACCACAAACAACAAACACATATTTCAGCAGAATCTTTCAAAACCAAGAGAACACGGGGGAGAAGAAACAAAAACTTAAACGGGTGAGGCAGATTCCCTTTCAAATCCAACAAAACACGAGGAACACCCTACATCTTGGTGGCTGCCCTTGGTGTTTCTTGTCTTTAGTCAAAAAGGTGAGGACTTCGACGTCGCAAATTTCCGAAAAATCCTCGCGCTTCCCGGGCCGAGGGGCTTGTAGATCATGGTCTGCCGTGGGTCCTCCGCGTCGGCCATGGAGAGCTGGGTGAGGCACTGGGAGCCCCGCCAGCTCTGCAGCACCTCGCGCGCTTGGCGCGCAAGGCTTGGCGCGCAAGGCTTGGCGCGCAAGGCTTGGCGCTGGGCGGCAGGAGGGAAGCTTCCTCCATGTGCCTCTTGGTCATGTACATGTTGGACCCCCAATGTGCATCTTTGGAGAAATCCACGTTTGGCTCTTGAAAGGAAAAATTGCAAAGAGCAGGGTAGGCAAAAAGAAAAAGTGGGAATCGAAATGGGGCTCAAGAAAAAAAGAAATATCAAGAGGCTTGGCATAAGGGTACCCAGGAGGGCAGCTTGGGCTATGTGCCCTTTGTTTGGTCCTCTAAAATGTACATGTTAGGGGACCCCCCAAGAATACAGCACTAGTCAACGCAAGGAAAAAATGGACAAATCCACATGGGCTCATTAAAAAATAAGGAACACCAAGAGGGCAGAGAAACAGCAAACTTACCCGCTACTCTTCGTGGCATGGGTTGCAATGTTTGGGGGGTTCCTCGATTCGGACCCTCTGTTGGTCGGTTGAAGGGAAACCCCCAAAGGAAACCGACCTGAGGAAACACGCCAAGGCTCAAGGAGGTCCATGTTGCGCCCCAGCCGAATCAAGTCGAATGGGCTGCAGTTTACCAAAAAGCCGAACAGTTTGCCGGATGCCCAAAATAAACGAATCTGAAGTCATGAAACTCGGATTCTCGGGGGTGGACAAATCTTGCAGTTCTCTGAGGGTGCGAAGACTCGAAGCCTTTTGCGACCCCATCACAGCTCTTTGGTTCGGGATCAGCTAGTTGGCTGTATGTTACCTAGCGGATCCCGCCCCTATCTGCCCAGGTTGCATGACCAAGCCGTTCACCAAAATACCACCTCCGCCCCTGGCCCTGACCAAATCGGAATGGCACGAATTGGAACACCAGGATTCTAAGATACCTCTGTAGAGAACCAAGTGCACCTCCGTTCAACGCACTCCGTCTGGTTGCACAGTGTGACTTGTGGCTAGCCTGGATGACAAACGAGTTTTGGCACATGGGTTCCTTTCCGATTCAACACGCATTGTCCTCTGCGCAAGCGATCCGAACCCGTTTCTTGGCCGTTGAACATGTCCCACTGACAGGTCTGCGCATCGACCGCAGCACAGCCTTCAGGCCCAAATGGAAGAGGCTGATGTTCTTCATGAAGTAACCTCGGGCCCGGGCGAGCGGCAATAGGTGTGCAGGGAACCAGCCCAAAAGCGTGTGGTCTTTTTTTTTGCCCCTACTTCACAGGATTCAGAAGCCCACAAAGTGTGGAATGCTAGAAACCTTCATGGGAGAGCCACGTGTCTTTCCCGTCGAGCTGCAACCCACAAAAATTTGGTCAGTTGGTCCCGGCGCGGCGGCTTTTCCAGTGCCAAGGCCATTCCAAAATGCAAATCCTGTTTGAGACCAAAAGGCAGAGCATAGGGAACTTGCTTTCAGGGTGCCCTTGTCTTTCCAGGGATATGGCTCAGGAAAACGACATCCTCTGTGATGCGAAGTGGCTATCCCTTTGAGTCATGTTGACCCCGGATCAATCATGGGGGGGCGGGGGGTCCCTGGGTTTAGTGGGGAATCATCATTTTTGGAGGGATCCCATATGAATGGGAAGGAACGGCCTACTCATCCGGGGTCAACATTGGTTCAAACCACACGCTCCGCACGGAATGGCCTTTTAGCCCGGCGGGTACTTGGTTGCTTTCTGCTCCCCTGCTAAAAGTGACTAACTTTTAGTGGTTTAATGGAAAACCCATTAGTTGGCAAAAAGTTATAAAGTCCTAACATCCTTTGGCAAAATGCACCAAAGGGTACACCCAGAACGCTGTTTTGGCTGCTGCCACGGCGGCCCGCGTGCGGGGAGGAGAAGGTCAAGATCGTGAACATCTTGTCCTTGAAGTCCTCCGAAGGAATTTGGAAACCATCTGCCCTCCCACCTTTTCACATGGAACTTGACAGGGGGTCCCTTTCAAAGGAAACTGGTCCAAACCAGGACCGCTGACGGAATGCACGCTAATTAGTGGCAGGGTCACTGGCCTAAAATTATTGTACCATAAGTCGCCCCCGTTCAGTGGGGGGTTAGAGGGAAACAACCGATTCCATCTTCTGACTTTGATAATCCCCAGAAACAATCAAAATAATGACCCCAGAATCCAATCAAGACCCAGAAAGGTAGATAATATCCTTCCTGAAAGGGGAGCCGCCCCTGATTCGTACGGCCGCATTCATCCAAAAAGTCACACTAGATGTGGCCAAACACTTTTCTCACTTTGTTGGGCTGTCCTCAGATCCCCTGCCAAAAGTTTGACTTATGGGTGAAATGAAAACCCAACCACTGAGCCAACGAAAGAATGAAAACCACCTGGAGAACCGGACACCTGGGGACCGCCCATTTTGGATCCGATTCGCGGTGCTTTCGGCGCAGCCGAGGGGCGCTTCGAATCGGGGACGCGTGTTTTTGTAGGGGTTGCCAATTTTGTGGTTTTAAAGGGAAGCCAAAAGAAAGGCCGCCAGATTTTGTGGGGGGTTCCCCATTTTGAGACTCGCCCATACAGCCGTTTCTGGATGCGGGTGTCATTTTGCGGCTCGAAAGAAGGCCACGTAGGGTCGCCCTTTGTCTGACGGTCTTTGGCGGTCGTAGGGGGCAGAGACGGCAGGCTTGGAAACAGTTATGGTTTTTGCTCGTGCTTTCTTGTCCAACTTTTCCGGATCACTGGCCGGTCACGTTGAAACATGGCATTTGTGACGTACGCCCACGAGCTGTCTGGCTCGACAGCATCGCGGCAACGGCATTTTCGCCAAGCTGGAGCATCACCCCCGACTTGCAGAGCTTTTACATGCTCCCTCAGACTGACATGGAAGCTCCCAGAAGGGGTCCTGGCAGCTTCCATGTTCGTCTGGGCAACAATCGCTTCCAGGCGCCGGGCCGTGACTTGTTTTGTTGAGCTTACGCGAATGCTTTGATTTCAGACTCCCCGATCCTGAAGGTGAGGGATCGCCGAGCGCACGATCAGGCCGCCTCGGCTTTTGGCTTGAGCGATGGTTCAAAAAAAGTCCAAGAAAACATCCGCGGTGTATCTCTAAGTTGGATAAAAACCAGATGAAACGCAACATACAGTGCAAACGCACATGGAAGCCGAAGACCCGAATGAGAGGAAGCTCCCTTTGGAAGGAGACCCCTGTTGGTTTTCAACATCACTGCTTTTGACAAGGCAACGTGGGCAAGCCCAGATATACAGGAATATTGGGGGAAATACAGGAGTCCTGCACCAGTTTTGTAATAGATGAAACCCCATAAATACTGAGTTACTGGCATATGTAAACCAGCAACAACTGGAAACCATCCACAGTATCACTGGAAGGACTTCCCACAGACGCTTCTCAAGGGATTTGGGAACACACTGCTTGGTTTTAGTTGGTCCATTCACACACCACTTCTCTTTGGGAACTTGCCACAAGGATCCTGTTGGTTTCCCGCTAAAGACAACCAAAACACGGTGGCCTCAAAAAAAAAAAACATATGCTTGGTGCGAGTGCTCGTCCCTGAACGCCAAGCTGCCGATGGAGTGGGCGATGAAGCTCAGACGGCCCAGTGCAGAACCCGGGCACCAGTCGCAGATGAAGTTGGCCACCTGAAAAGCCTTAAGGAGTCAAACGGGGTAACCAAATCCTATGACGTTTAAACCACTCACTCAACAGCTGGAATCCGGCCAAAGCAACCTCAAAGAGTGTTTGGCAGCAGGTGTGATGGTTCCCAGATCAAATTCCTTTTTCCAAATGGAGGCTCAGAGGTTGGCGGAAAGTGGCTGTGGGTCAAAAATAGGTACCCAAAATGGAACCCTGGCAAATGGACACATGGACTAAAACCTGCGGTCCCCCAGGGTTTTATTTTGACCCATACCCAAGTCAGGAAAACAGCTTGCAGCTTCTCAGTTGACGGTTGGGAAGCCTAGTGATTCCAGTGTGCGGAATCAACGGAATCAACGTGGCCTTGACTCACAGCAGACGCAAAAAAAGTTTCGGCACTTCCCCGAGGGCATTAAGGGTTGATCAAAAGGTCCTGTTTGCGCGGGATAACCATCGGGAAAACCACACAAAAAGAGGATGTGTCCCACTAGATGGGAAAAGATAGGGGCCAGGCATGTTGATCAACCCCCATGTAGGAAAGTTGGATGATTGTATGGGTCAAAATTGAACCACGTTTTGACCCACAGCCGATAGACTACGAAGAATTTGTCGGCTCAAAGAAGAATCGTTCAATGAGTCCAATGTTTAAACTGATTGAATGGCCAAAACCTATTTGTTTATGTCGCCTGATTCCGAGCCATAAGGGGAGACGCCACCCTAATCCTGTTTGAGTTGTTGCAAGGACTAGTGACGAGTGACTAGTGACTATTAGCGGCCTTAAGGACCATTCAAGGCTCATGCCCCCTTGCTGTGGCTCTCAATCAGCACCAGGGATGAGGGAGTGATTCAGAGCCCCAGGGAACCCTTTCTTGCCGCTGCCTTCTGCACCGCTCCCGTTCTTTTTCTTCCCCCGACGTTTTGCGTCCACGAAAAAGTCCCAAAATGGTGCACCCCTCTTGGATTCTTGTTTCCGGGGGGCCAAATGGAAACGGGCCATTTGGGGAAGAAACACACAGGATTTGTTCTTCCAAAACCATGCATGGACCCCCCCCCCCAACTGCCGCCTCCTGCGCCAATCGAATGCCCATCTCTTCGAAGTCACCCTCCGTGTTGTCCTTCCGATTTCTGGTTGCGCCTAACTAAACATTTCTGTGGAACATACATCTTTCTGTGATCCCCCCCCCCTACCCCCCGGGAGCAACGAGTGGGTTCGCTGTGCTGTGGTCAACAACTCCTTCTGGGTCTAATGATGGGTTCCTTGAAAACCATTACATACATGGTTTCCCAAAATAGTGGTCCCTAAATTCGCTGGTTTCCTGTTGGCTTCCCTTTAACGACCAGCCCAAAGGTTCCACTTTGAGAAACTCCCGTCTGGGAATTTCCGTTTGACGACTTTCTCGTCAACGAGAATTCCTTGTCACAGAAGGTGGCAATCTAAAACCCAATTTCCCACAGCCCTGCGTCCAATTGGGAAAGTGTCAGGGTAAGGCTTCGAGGTCTGCTTGGAACGAGGAATGCCTGGCAGGTCCCTAGGGACAAAATGGCGGGGTTCCTCTTAAGATCACGGAGAAAGTGGCACCAACTCCAAAAGACGATGAGCCGCCCGTATGGTTAAATGACATCCCCTTTGGAACGTGTTCAACCCCAAGGCAGTTGGTTGCCTGAGCCACCTACCGAGGTGAGTAGGTCCCCTTGGCAACAGAACCAATTGGCCACAGAACCATTGGGCGTCTTTTTCGCAGGGTTGGCCTTTTTTGGGCGGCTCCTTAAAAAAGACACACCCCTGTATTGCATCGTCCCGCACAACCACTAAGACTCAACCTCCAACCATTTGATTTAGCAAGTCAAAATGCGCATCCACAGCCTTCCTGGTTGCAACCCTACCCAAAGGCCACGGTGGTATCACCTCAGAGGGGATTTCATGCATATCACAAAGTTGCGAGTACCCTATGCATGCCAGGGCCAAATACTTAGAATGCGGCTGGGTACTTTGACAAAATAAATCATCGCAAGAGAATCATCTTGCTTCTGGAAACCTGCGGCATTTGGCTGAAGTTTAAAGGGAAGCCAAGAGGAAACCATCCATATAAGGCGAGTTTTCGATCTTCCTAGCCTGTGGGGCACTACAAGCGAAACCACGAAAACCATCTGGCATGCTGGACACTGCAAAGGGCACCACTGGCATGCTAATAACTCCATGTGCGATTGCGTCCCTGATGGGTAAATATGTCCAGTAAGTGTGCAACCCACGTTTTCCTTTAACATGTCCCCTTAGCATGGACCCTCTGGTAAGCAAACAAAATCATATCTGCTTCAGAAAATGGAAGATTAATGGTTGATTTTTGATCCCCCCCCCCAAAAAAAAAGAAAAAACAAAGGTTGACCCCCCCCCCAAAGGGGTGAGGCTAACTTCCGGAAAAAAGAAGAACCAAAGAAAAAGAAGAACAGAAAAGGAAAAAGAAAAACGCAAAACTCACCAAAAACAAACCAAACAAGAACAACCTCCCCCAGAAAAAAACTCCCCCCTCCCCCCCCAAAAAAATGACCCAACAAAAAAACCTTCTGCCTCGTTGGACTGCGAGCAGAGGAAGATGGCGTCCGGGTACAGCAGGGCGATGTTGTTCTTCATGAGGCGCATGTCAAAGGAGTTCCTGGTGCTCCGGTCTGGTCGCAACCCGAACGGTATGGTAGCAACAAACTGTTTGGTTTTTGCAGCCCCCCCCCCCCCCCCGACTAGTTGAGAATGAAGAGAACCCAAAAACCCAACCTGCAAATGTGAAGTGGTTCTCAGCAATGAATCAACAAGGGTTTTAGGAATGAACCGGAAGGGTTCCTTTGAAGGGAAATGGCTCGGTTTGAGGGTGCCTTCTGCGGGGAAGTTATGCCCATTTCGACAACATGGATGTCTCTCTGTCCGAGAAGCGCCAGGGAAAGTCTCTCGTTTTGGAAAACCGGGAAACAAGCATCATCGCCCCCCCCAACTCAAGGGAAACGCACCTTTGGGCCAACAAAATGTTCAAAAATAATCCTGAAAACAAGTTCCACAAGGGTCCTCCAGGCTGCTCTTCCGAGTCTATCGGACTGGTAAGTCCAAATTTGGATCGTTGGCAAAGTGGAAGCGGTTCGGATGGTAACAGGGGTGCTTCCATACTGGATCAACACTAGGAAGTTGGCCCGTACCAGAAACCTAGCTCCAATTTCTTGACCAGACGGATCCGACCGGGGCTATGCCAAAAGTAAGGCGTTTTGCTGGTTGAACACCAAAGAAGGCACAAGGTTGGGAAGGCAAGCCAAGTCTGGCAATGCCTTGTAACGGGCCAGGAGACAACTGAAAAGGCCATTTCATCGGCCATTTTCCACAACGGCTTGGCCCTCTGTTAGGAGCAGGCTAAGGAGTAACATTGCTGTATGTCCCCTTGAAACCGTGAAACATCACCCAGTCGCAGCCTCCGCGTGATCTTGCCCCCCTTTCCCGCAGATTTTGGACATCGACCACGGCGAACGGCACAGAGAGGCGCGCGCGCCCGCGCGCCGCAAGAAAGCCCCCAGATGTTGCACATAGACCACGCTGACCCACGGTCCAGTCATGGAAACTTGTCGAGCTTTCCTTTCTTTCCTTCCTTCACGCGCGAATTCACTAGATTGGCAATCTCTTATGTAACCTGCTCGTCCAACTTGCCGGGCATCTTCCCCGTGTAACGGCTCTAGCAACCTCTAACAGTGCAACTTGATTTGAGCAAGAGGCACCAGGCTCTTTTTGCACCTTTCCCAATTTCGGGAAAAGGGATCTTTGTCTCATTCTCCTCAAGGGAAATGAAAAGCCCAACAGTTGCACAAAGCTTCTGAGTAGGCGTCCGCCCTTGGGCGGGCAATCTTCTGGCCCTCCTGAAGCCGTTACACCCCGAACATCTCCGAAGCCCCCCCTGACCCTGCTTGCAGGAAAGGACCCCAACAGGGCTCCATCGACCCAAAACGATTACCCCAACAAAAAACATGCGGGCTTCCTTTGGTCTGGAAACATGTATGGTGTTCAGTCTGAGCATGCCCGCGAAAGAAAATGGGGAGGGGGGGATGTTAACTTACATCGGGGGATGGCGTTCCAAGCGCCAAAGTTCATCGCCACGGGGTTGCTTTAAGGTGCCCCCCCTCAACAAAAGCAATGACAAGCAAAAACCATTCATGCTTACCGGGTACCTGTGAGCGTCACGAGCACTTCCCTATTTCTTGCGCACAGGGCTATTCGACTGGCCGGCCACATGCCGAGGCGCCCCTGGAAGCCGTGGCACAGCACAAAGAGGTGCACGCCGCGGTACTGCTTCGGGGCCTTGGCAAATGTGTTTTCCCGGTTTTTAACGGTACTTGTGGAAACTGAAAAACAACAACCATTATTAACACTGTTGTGCCCGACATTAAGTATTAAGTGTCATAAAATGCAACTTGCATTGGCTTTAAATGACTCATCAAAACCCATGTACAACCAATGCAAAGAAAATGACCGGCAATTTTGGGGATATAAACCCGGTAACTTCCTTCAACTTGCTGGTGCGATAGGTAGGGAATCTTCCGAGAGCGGGTGTTGGCTGAATGAACCGGTTCTGGGGATTCCCTTAAAAAGGAAACGAAATCGGGGATGGGTGAAATGGGGTCATTCCATTTCTCATTCACTGCTGAGAACCAGCAAGTCAAATGGTCTACAAGTAGTGCAAAGAATAACCACCAGGGCAGACATTCGCCCCTATCTGTGGTTGGGATTGTCCCTCCTTCTTTTTCTACCCGGGTTTTGAGCAAGTGGGTTTCTCATTTGCCTTTGGGATCGCCAGAGCCGTCCTTCACGCCCCACTTGAATTTGAATTGAGGACCCTTGACATCCAAGTTTGGTGCGGACACAAGAATAAATGTCCATGATTTCGCTGGGGAGTAGGTAGAAGCAGAAAGGGATGCATGCCCGCTTTTCCGGGACCCATTTGAATTCATGTCTGATCTTTTGGCGGTGCCCCTTGCCAGCGGTTGCCCCAAATATGCTCAAACTGCTTGGAAACCGATCCTCCACGTTCGGCCGTGCTCCCATGCTTTTGTGGTTTGTGGTTGGTTTACTTGCAATCTTTAAGGCATGCAAAGGCCACCCCCGCTCCCTTTCACCCCCGCTCCCTTTGAGCCCGGACTTTCTAAAGCGTCAACAAACATGTCCGCTTCTGCTAGGTAACGGTGCCCGTTGTAAACGTAGAAATGGCCACGGGAAAAGATCGGGAAGCTGTCCGAGGACAAATCAAAAGTCGGCCAACTCAAAGACTTCCCGATGTTGGCCCTTAAACATCCTCACTGGCTGAGTGGATGGCCCAAAAAAAGTCCAACCCCTATATTTACCAGTAAAATGGTCTTCCCAAAAAGTTTAAAGTTCATGACCTCAGGAAGTGAGCATCGCCTTATTTGAAGGAAGCGGCTTTCAAAAACTTTGAGGCGGTGATGTGTTATAGAGAACCCTGATACACCTGCAAGAGGAATCCAAGAACTCCTCTCGGGGTTCGAGCTTCTTAGCAACCTTCTTCACACACCATACTTTGCAAGTTGAAAAAAGGGAATCCCCAAGTCAGCGACCTTCCCGGGTCGCGCTTGGTTTGCCGCCAAATCTCCGGTGACATCGGAAGGAGACTTGCAACCAGAAACCTCAAGTGCAACCTTTGCTAAGGCGCAGGACTCCAAGTGGTACATGGCGACTGTCCGCAACTTGCAGCCATCCCAGTCAATCCCAGTTCAGCGATTTCCTTGGGGTTTGCAAAGGGTGGCAAGCCCTTGCTTACCTACAAAACCAGGTAAATTGATCAAGGAAACCACGGAAAGGACTCAACTGCCAAACAGCTCGAGTCCTTTCGACCCTGCCGGAAGCTCCGTTTTTCGGACACCTCGGCCCATTCCTTGTTCACAACACCACTTCCATGTGCTTTTTCAACCCCTGGAAAAAAATGATAACAATAGAAACTCGTCATTTCAGCAAATGGGAAAGCGACTGCAAGAAAAACCAGGGGAAAAGAAAACGACAACAGCTGGCAAACATATGTCCAGAGACAGGTTCCGTTTTAACCCACAGGAAAGGAAACAAACAACCTGAAAGCCAAATGGAACCAAGGAAAACACGGCGCCAAAACCTCTCCCCACCTGCGACACCTCTCCCGGTCGAAGCGGCCGAGGGCACCCGCGGCTCCCACAAACTCGGGTGCGGCGCTGAGGCCGTGAGGTCCTCCAAAAGCGACGTCTCGGGACGTTTTCCCCCGTCCGTCGCGGGAATTTCCCCCCAACACCGGGAGCGTTTCCGGCGAAAGTGAGGGGCGGAAGCAACACCCCCCCCCCCAAATTTTGGGGGGTCATTGTAGCAGAGGTTGTGCGAGAAAAGAAACAAGGACGAAAAACACGAGCACTCCGGTTCTGGCTTTCCGGGTTCCATGGGGGAGTAAGTGGTTCGCGACAAGTGGTGCAAATGCCTCTTGTTTACCAGTTTCCATTCTGTGCGCTCTGGGGCTTCTTGACTGGGCATATGAAACCCATTTCCCGAGTGGGGCGGTTCACGTCTTTAGTTCCGGGGGGCTGAACCTCCGACGAACTCTTTGGACTGGATCCCTCACCGATAAACTCCCGTGACTCCAAGCCATGAAGATTCAAACCCGAAATGGCGGGGACTCGAATTCCGCAAACCCAGTTCCAGAGCCACCAAAAGGGGAAGCGATCGGGCTTCTTGCCTCTAGGTTGTGCGTCATGGCTTCCCTTGGGCTACCTCTACCGGGTTGCCTGGAAGCATCGGGTAAAGCAAGTAAAACAACCATTCTCCGGGTACATTAGAGGTTGATAAACTCAAGGTGCCTGTCTTATCTACTATGGTATCTGCAAGCACTCAATAAAACAATCCTCCCAATGGCTGAGCACCTGCATGGCCCATCCTCGCTCGATCCGTGGCTCTCGATCCCCGCAACCCCGCTCCGTGCCCAGACCGCCGCAGCGCTGGTCGAAGAGCACCGGCCGCTGCTCTATGGGCGGCAGGAGACTGGTGTCCTGCGCAGGACAAGGAACGGTGGGGATTCCCGCCTCAAGAGGACATCAAGCAAACACGAGTGAAATGACGTGAAGTGAAGTGAAGATTCGTGATGCACATAGCCTACATAGGTTGGTTTTGAAATGTGGGTGCGTACTTACTTCAAGAAGAGTGGCTGAACAAGAGACACTTAGACAGTCCCTGGAAGATCAATGTCCTCTTCAATGGATACTCTGTCAGGTGCCATGTTTGTGGGAGGCAGGGCAACTAGTATAGCCTTTAGAACTTGACAAAGATCTTGAATTTCCCTGTTCTTGCCTTGTCCAGCCTACTTGATTGCATTCCCCCAAATAAGAACACTCTACACTCAGGTTTCAACAGAATGGGTGTCTCTTGAGGGTACCCTTTGCGGGGTTTGCAAGGGAAGCCAAAGGGAAACTGAAGACCGTGTTCGAGGTTCCCTATTTTGTTCGCAATTGTTGACTGTTTTGCAGCAGAGTTGAGCTAACAGCAAACTCCCACGGTGGGAGGTATGGTAGCTGTTTCACAGGTTTCCTCTGCTTCTTCTGCTTAAGCCCCCTGGGAAAGACACAGACATTTCAGGTAGTGAAATCGATTCCCTCTCCAATACCAACTTCATAAAATATTCATTTCAGCCAATGGAGTTTCTGGATTTCAGCAAATGGAAGTGGAGCACATGGAAGTTCAGCAAATGGAAATTACTTCAACATCGTTTCAGCCAATGGAAGGAGTTTCCACCAAGTCTTCAACCTATAGGTGTCCTTTTTGGGAAAACAGATGGCACTTGATTGAACCACCAGGCAAACCAGGGATCGCCCTCTATTCTTAAACCAAAGAAACCAAAAAGGGCACTTAATGAACACCCCCTATTAATCAACCCCTGTTTATTAATATGGGGGTGTTTTTGGTTTTAGTGGGGATTCAGACCACTTTTGGAGGGCCCCCACCCCCCACCTTTAATAAGGCGGTTGATTTTTTCGGGGGTCAACACTTCTGCTTCAACCCTTCTGGATCCCAACCATCCCAACCCGAAGTGCTCGGACCTCGATGGAGGCCAACTCCGGCACTCGCGGCTTCACGGTGCGCCGCAAGTTCTCCTCGGTGGATCTTAACGAGCTTGGTGCTAGGTCCTCCAGATTTGAGAGGTTAGAACAAGAGTACCTTTTTTTTTTGTGGTCTATTTTAGTAGGGGAACTTCTTTTCCTATTTTTTAAACGGGGAGAGAAAGGCACTACTGGGGGACCTAGGGTGGAAGGGCTCAGTCCCGGTTAGAGGCCCAGTGGATTTCCGATGTGAAAAAAGGGCACCCTGTTTTGGTTCCTTGAGTCTGAAGGGTTTCACCCTTACCCCCAAAAAAACCGCCAAAAAAAAGAAGGGCGGAATCCACATTCCAACAGCGTCCCCTTCAATCCCGGTCCAAGGGAAGTGGAGTGGTCCAAATCTTCCAGTTGCATTCGTTGCGTGTTATCCATCGCACCCATCAAAATCGGCGGGGGAGTTCTCCCATACTTTGAGTTGCGCTTTGAGTTGCGCAAAAGATCAGCACCGATTGGTGTGCTTCGCCGATCTACAAGAAAGCAGCCTGAATCACGGTGGCGATCTCGCTGCCGCTTCAAACAGCGAAGCAAAGATGGAGATAACACAAACACTCTATGTTTTGAACATCAAAGAAAACATATTTGTTCTGCTTTGGGGGATCAGCTCATGAGGTGTGGGGAAGCCCTGGATAGGCCCTCCTCTCTTTGAAAACCCCCAAAAAATACGCCCTCGCCTTTTTCATGGTTCTTCCCAAAATAAAAGGCGCAAGGGTAGAAGATGGGCAAACTCCGGAGGGACACCAACGGGGATCACTGGAGTTCTCCCTTAAAAGTTGCCATTTTAGCGGACACTGCTGGTTCCGAAAAGGGAAAGTTCGAAGGGGGGACTAAGCGATGGAGCTTCCTCCATGTGATCCGAAGGTGGAGTCGATCGAAAGCTTTCAGAGTCAGGAAGGGCAAAAGCCACGAAGGAAAAACATGGGAGGGATCTGACAGCACTCGGTTCAAAGGTTCGGATACACTGACAAGCCGTAACCACGAAAGCCATGGCAGCCAACTGGTGACTAGCAGTGAATTCGGGCCGAAGGACCGTCAAAGATCAACACCTTCCCTTGGCCCTCCTTGCTATGGCTACAAACATGTGTGAAATTGTCCCTGTCTGTGATACCAACCAAAAGGCCATCCCGATGACTACTTTGTCACTTTAAAGCATGTTTCCTTGAAATGACAGTCAGTGGCCCCAACACTCCATGTGACATGGGGGAAGTTCTACACCAGGGTGAATGTACGTGGCACAATTCCGTTCGTTTGGGTAAGTAAAGGGGGTGACTAAACCAACATGGAAAAGTGCTCCATCTACCTTCAATTGTTTTTATCAAAAGGGGAACCTTCAACAAATGTTTCTGATGTCCCTGTCGCGTCCCTTTAAAACTCCTGAACAAGGTACGTACCCTTGTTCCACATTTGTGGGTCTGGGTCAAAAATGGGTGCCCAATCTGGAACTGTGGTAAATTGAAACAAGGACTAGAACATGCGGTTTTCTTGTGCTTTAATCTTGATCCATACCCATATGGTTCTAGTATCGGTAGTCGCCCCCTTCTTTTGGAAAAGGTCTCTGCCCCTGCCATCCCTTCCGATTCCAAGCTGCCGATGCCGCGTTGTGCGCCTCGCCTGCGGAGGTTGCACGAAGGTTGGGACGCGAACCCCTCCAATACCGGTGATGCTTGGTGGCCTCTGAAAAGCCCTTCTGCGAGGTGACCACACTCACGTTTGGCAACACGGAATAAGTCGGGAAAGCATGTTGGTTTTCTGGCTACAGGCGTTGAAATGCGCAAAGCACCGTTCCAGCCCTGAATTCAGCGGTCCGCCTGCCAAGCAAAACAAATCGGACTGGGCAGGGCAGGTTTAGCAGGGCTGCTGGATGCATGTGTCCAAAATATGGATTCCATTCTTTTGACTTCCTTGAACACCTTGAAAGGATTTCCCTCAAAATCCCAGCAAACCCATATCAAAGCGGCAAGATCTAAACCTCTGACTGGCAGCCCAAGTTTCAACTGTAAGGGACTCTGCGAAAACCGCCCGCCACCCCAAAGTTACAAGACCCTTTTCCCGGCAGTGTCAAAAAGACAGCCTCTTTTGGACCCTGCCGCCACTTTCGATACCAAAAAGGGCCCAGCAAACCCCTTGTTAAACCCCGTAGGTTTCACTCACCATCTAGTTCCCCAGGCGCATCCACAATTGGGCCACACGCCTCCGCGTGCAAAGGTGAATTTTTGCTTGCTAAGGGTGGAAACACACAAGTCTTTCATACGAAAAAGGTCAGCCCTTGGTGTGACAATGATACGAGCCGCCCTTCAGCGGCAAAAAGCACAGGTGGCATCCCCAACAGCAGATCCGTGGCACCCTCCCTGAAAGCTGCCCCGGACCACTTGGAATTCATGACTGAAACTATTGCTTCTTGGTATTTACCGGGGAATCGAACCATTTCAGGGTTTCTGAACCAATGGCGCGAAGTGGATTCCTCCATCTACAGCAAAACCCCTTCGGCAGAAACAGAACGCGCGCCCGCGTGCTCGGCCTATGGCTTTGTTCTCCGGCTCCGCCAAGTTTGGGCTCATCTTCTCTCGCACAATGGACACGGACCACCTCAGCGAAGGGATGCTAAGAGTTTCCTGGCCAATGGGCATGTGAGCAAAAGGCGATAGTCATGGAGACAACTCAAAATTACAGGGCGGCCGCAAAAGGGCCAGCGCTTTCCCACCTGACGCTGAATTCGCATTCTGACGCGAAGCCACATTCTGCTGACCCCGCACTCCCGGCTGACACCACATTCCGACGCCACATTCTCTGGCGCAATATTTTTGGCTGACGCCGCATTGTGCACATGCACCCCTCACGCCGCATTCCTGGGTGACGCCGCACTCCGAAGCCACATTCCCTGACGCCACATTCCCGGCTGACGCCGCATTCTTGGCTGAGGCCGCATTCCGAAGCCACATTCATTCCCTGACGCCACATTCCTAGCGCACTCCGACGCCACATTCCCTGACGCCACATTCCCGGCTGACGCCGCATTCTTGGCTGAGGCCGCATTCCGACGCCACATTCCCTGACGCCACATTCCTCCCTGCCGCCGCATTCCCGGCTGACACCGCACTCCGACTCCACATTCCTTGACGCCACATTCCTGGCTGACGCCTGACGCCGCAGTCTGACGCCAGCCGAGGACGCAGGTTAGCGCCACATGCGCCCAAGCTTTGGACCGCCGTGCTCGTTTCCAACACTTGTCTATCTTCTGTTCTGCTTTGTGGGTGACCTGCGCCGGCGGGACCGTGTCGGGGATCCCCCTCAATGCGGGAAGAGATGACACTACAATCAGGCAGTAACTTCAAGCCAAGCACGCACACAAGTTTGCAACACCTGCTCTTGCACCCTGCCGTCGTTCACCACCTGAACTTCCGACTATCGTCGATCTGACGGTTCCCTGGCACATGAGCCGGCATCCGAGGATCACCCCTAGCAGAGCACAGGTGCTTCTTGTGGAACCCGGTCATCTCGCAAAGACACGCCACCTCCCCTACACCACGGCGTCTGTGAGGTCGGAGTCGGAGTGGCCCAAAAGCAATCACCAACAAGTAGAGCCAGCGTTGTCAACACTGGCACTGGCCAGGCAGCTTGTGCAAAGCTCCGACACACCGGAGGAAGCTTGTGTATTGCCACGACCTCGCAGCAGATGACAATGCTGAGCGCCTTTCTTGCACTGCAGGGGGAGGTTGAGTTAAAATCCTGTTAGGCGAGAAATTACACCCAGCCAGCGCCACTGCCATTCTCCTTGACCGCCATATCAGCATTCCACGCCTTCTGGCATGTGTGGGCGAACAACTTGTACTTGCTCAGCGGTGGGTCCACGGGCAAATGCCGCGGCACACTCCAAGTTAAAGGAGGCCAGCGCGCGCGCTTTTCAGCTCTGGACACAAAAGCTCCCACTTGGAAAGTTGCACACGCGCCAGTTGCACGCGTGCCCGTCAAAAGCAAGGGCTTTGATGACAGCAACGAGCCTCACAGCAATTGACATCCAATCAGGGATGATCATGGCCGACCAACAAGAGGATACTCTTCAACTATGCGGTCACACAACTACAGGCACTGATCACAGCAGTGGCAAACAAGAATGGCAACATCGCGACAAGGAACTCAGGAGCATACAGCTCACAATCACAAGGAGGAGTAGGGCGAGCGCACAGAACACTGTTTGCACAAATCAGGACTACAATCCACCACTCGTTTCACAAGGCATGAAGAAAGAAGTACAACAAATGAAAGACCAATCAGTCTTTACAGAGATTGATGGCAACACAATGACACCAGAACAACGAGCAAACATCATTAAATCAAGACGGGTTCTTAAACCAACCCACAACGAAGCACGAGCACGAACAGTAGCAAAGGGCTACACAGAACCCGCTACAGACCATGACCTACTCTTTGCAAGCACACCACTGTTTTGCACGCTGAGGGTACTCCTCACAATGGCACTTGTGTACAACTGGTCAATCCGTACAGGAGATGTCAGTTTTGCATTTCTACATGCAGCAGCAATCTCATACAACTTGGTAATGAGACCGCCGCACGAGTTCTAAAATGAAGCAAACAGACACATAATGTGGCGGCAAGACCACATAGCACACATCCTCACAGTTACACTTGAACTTGTAAGCTGCAAAACAGAAAGCAATGTCACTGCCAGGTCTACATCATGATCTGTGTAGACGACCTCCTATTTACAGGAGTACAGAGCATCATTGACACACTGTTCAGCAGAATACAGAAAGAAGCACTGCTGAGACACACAAGCAACCTCAATGTAGGCACAACAATACATTGCCTTGGCAGGAACATTTCACACAAAGGCAACTACATCGTTGACAACTACATGCGACCCAGCACCATCACCAGGAGTGTCACACATGAGAGGTACAGCAGAAGATGAAGCACCGCTCGACCACGAACAGCAGCACAAGCAATACAGGCGGCTTGGTGGCAAGGTACTATGGCTAGCATACACACGACCAGACATCAGCTATGGAGCAAAGGAACTAGCAAGATCACTACAAGCACCAACACAGTTTGACAACAAGAAGCTCAAACACATGATAAGGTACCTTAAAGGCACAAGGTACTTGCGACACAACCTGCGACCAAAGATACAGATACAGGACACGCGAATTCCACTCAACATTGACACACGCACAGATGCCAACTGGGCATCATGCGAGACAACAAGGAAGAGCACAACAGGATTTGTGACACACGTCTTCGGAGCAGCAATACACTTATGGAAGCAGAACACAAGCAACAATAGCACTTTCATCAGCAGAGTCAGAGCTGTACGCAATTGGTCAGCAGCACAGGAGAGCCTCTACATCAGCAACTTCATCAGGGAAGCATTTGAAGTACGCACCAACATCAGGATACACACAGAGAGCAGAGCAGCTAAATCAATCACGATGCAAGAAGGTACATCAAAGAAAGCAAACCACATTCAGCTGCGACACTCTCAACAAGCACATGTACACAGTTGGCCTGTGAGGCCATCACGACAGTTTCACACCAGTAAGTACAGTAGTCAGCACCGCTTGTTAAACAACAGTTGCACACGTCACCTTTCCTTGTCTACAACGAAAGTCAAAGCGCCACAACTTAGTTTCACTTAGGAAATCCGGAGCCATGGTACATCTTTTCTGGGGGTTACAACCCCCTTACAACGGTTCTTCTGCAAGCTACATGTCAAACATGGGTTTGCACCCTTTTTACCTTTTACATCAGTGAGGTAAGCCCTTCCTGATACATCGGGCCAATGGACATGTAGGCCTTGACAGCGCCTGCTGCATCAGATGAGCACACCGGAAGGCGATACGGCACGCACTTGTTTACATCGCTGATATCTGTGAGATTTCACAACATCAATTGCGTCAACAGCAAGGAGGCGCGCAACATCATGGAGTGGCACATCGAGAAGACCACAGGTACAAACGGTGTTTTGCACATCGCTTGTACTGCAGAGGAATACAACAGTTTGAATGGCGATTGCACTGGGCTGCAGGCCAACATGAGGCGGCCATTTTGGGAGTACATGATCTACAACACCAGTCCATTTGATGCTCACACTTTTGGCGGTTCACATGAGTGGCACAGTCGCACAGCTGGATACAACATTTGCTTGAAACAGCAACTGTTTTGCACCTGCTTTTTGCCACCACGACCCACAAGGAAGTTGCACAGCTTGGTACACATCTTTTGTGCAGTGGCAACATCCATTTTCAACATTTCAGGGGAATGTATACAACATTATCCCGAGGAGGCGTGTTAAACACTACATGCTTTCTCTAGCGTTACAGTTGGGCTACATCCGCTGCCCATACATCTCAAGGCCTTGAGCCTATGTACAGACCTGCCTTAGTACAGCTACAGTAGACAGGACATCATTGCCCAGAAGAAAACAACTGCGCTTCACTTCACAGGTTCATCACATCAGGTAAATAGGTATATAGTTGCTCCAAGTTTAACACTTCTTCGTGAATATATACATATATATGTATATCTATATATGTACACGTATTTATGTATGAACGGTGTCCCCTTCTAAAAGAACCACATTGGGCAGTAAGGTGCACCCACGTGCCAGGCTCCCCGGCTGGTCGATGATCCGCTCCTCCCACTGGGTGCGCAGCATCGAGGCGATCTCCCGGTACCCGAAGGAGAGCATGTTCAGCAGCTGGCGGTGATACTGTGGACAGAATCTTACACCGCTTTGAAACCATAGGAAACCATTTTTGGAATTTGCAGGGAGATCACCATTCCAGGGTTTGTTAGGGTGGTGCAGGATTTCGTCCATTCACTGTATGTGGTTGTGGGTCAAAATTGAACCACAAGCGGAGGTTTTACTCCTTGGTTCCAGTTACCAGGGCAAGCCATTTGGGGTATCTATTTTTGACAGCCATGTGTATACCTATATATATATATGTATGTGGTCACGTCACCCAAGTGCAGTTCGTGGGGGGGGGCGTGAGCATATATACATATATACCTATTCATTTTTGGATCGGACAGTTTTTCCTTTTTTTCTTCGGATCCTAAGGAAACAAAGGGAACCCCGCAAACAGGCCGTCTGGCAACTTGGTTTGCCAGCTCCATTGTTCAGCAGCGGCTTCTCCCTTGAATTGTTCAACTAGCATTCGTGTCTTCTAGGTCACCTTTAAACTTTTGTGTTGTTCCCGGCTTGGCCAGCTGCACCTCTAAGAAAGTTGCACGGCGCAAAGCCTTCTGCTTAATCAGCCTCCCTCTATAAGGTGGTGCTGAAAAACACAAATGCAAAATAGGGGCACCCCCATCCAGCCCCTTTGGGCTTTGGCCTTTTGCTTTCCAGCTGCGGTTCTTCGGCCGTGCAGGTTGGTTGACCATGGTTAGGTAAGGCCGGTCCACCACAACTTAAAATCTAGAGGTCGACATCAATCGGCTACCATGGTACAGGCGGCTCGACCCAAAGAATCACTCAGAGCACTGAGCTCCAGTCAATCCACCCTCAAAGCTCTTGAGGACACGGTCCTTCACCACCATCTCTTTCTGAAGGTCGGTAATTTTGGGGTAATTTTGGCTTGTCGCAGGAGCATCCTTCCAGCCAGCGGGGAGAATTGCTCGCCGATCTGCGCCTTTGACTCTTGAACGCTTGAAAGCGCTTTAGGTGAGAGACATGTGAAACCTGGAAGGGCTCCGACCTCAAGATACCGTCCATACTTGCTCAGAGCCGACAGAGAGAGGCTGTGCCCGTTCTGCGACAACACAACCTCCTCGAGCATCGTGGGGCCAATCGTCTTTGCGCCCCGGCTGACGTCGCACGCAAGGAGAAAGACACTTCCGGCCATGGTGTAGAAAAGCATGGCAGTAATACCGTTTTCAGTTTGAGGCCCCAATTCGACTTTGGAAACGCGTTGTCCTTTTCCCCGTACGCCAGAGATCTCCGCCGAGTCCTCAAAGTGCCGGGAGCACCAGAGGTCGGCACCACCCTTTGGGCCCCTTGCTGGCTTGGTGTGTTTTTGTGTGGGAGGAAAACAAGGGACACCTGAATATTTTGCTTAAAATTTAAAAGATGGCAGGCCTAGGCGTCCTCTTGAAAAGAACTTGGATCTGGACTCAAGCCTTATCGCCATGTGTCAAAATGCAGGGACCCCCAAAATGGATGTCGGTTCTCATTTTGGTGCCCTGGTAAACCCATCCAAAGGTGCATCGAAAAAAACGCGCCCGAACGAGAAGGGAGCCAAACCGTAACAGTGGGAATCCCTCCGTTTTGAGGGGAAGCGGAACCCAGGCCCCGAATTGGGGCTCGAGCAAGCATCCGTAGTGGGCTTGTCTCAAAAGGAGGAGACGGACCCCAATGGTCGGCGTCCTTTGGGAGTGTCTCCGAACCCAACCAAATCAAGTCAGAAGTATTGTCAGACTTGGATGGTATTTGAAGAAAAGTCAGCAGCTGGACCAACCAAACACGATTTCATCCCAGGTCGCCCATGTCAACCTCGCGAAATGAAAGGCATGATGAAACCACGCAACTTGGGTCGCTTTCTTTTGGCGTCGCCTTGAACAAACACCAACATTTTACAGGTTGACTCCCCATTCTTTTCAACCATCGTTCTTTTCCAGAACCGGCCATTTTCCCTGGGTGTCCGTTTTTTTTTCTAGAAAGCAGGATCCCTGGAAAGAATGAAAATGGAAGGTACCCCTAGAAAAATGCCAAAGTCCGCCCCTTCCCCCCCCCCCGGGAAGCTTGGCGCGCCCATCGGCAGCATGCGCCAATTGACAAAGCCCCCACCTGCTGCCATAGCTCGAGGATCTGGCAGGACACAGAGTTCAGGTCATACGCCAGGAGCCTCGAGCCGCCGTCACAGCATAGACCACCAAAAGGGGTGTCGGAGAAAAACAGAAAAAAAAGGCGGACCGTGGATGCCAAGTTGGACCAGCAACATAGACCACCAAATCCCGGAGTTCTGATTCACAGTACAGAGGGTTGGACTTGTCCAGAGTTGGCCCGGGTTGGACTGTTCCAGACAAAAGGGTTCGGCCCCTTTTAAACGTGCTCTGACTTAGGCGGATTCTTTACGGGAGCAGGCCAAAAGTCCTCACCCGTTTGGCTGGGGCCATTTCCGTTTTGGCACCACGTTCGAGGTCGTCCAAATTGGGTGGGCTCGGGGAGTAGATTGTCACCTGGACCACTTGCTCACCTAGATCACCAGCATGGATGCCAAGCTAATGCATCCGTGCATCCATATGACTAATGTTGACCCCAGATACTCAGATTAATCAACCCCAGTTTATTAATAGGGGTGATGCTTCTCCCTGAGTTTAGTGAGGAATCAGACCCCTTTTGGAGAGCTCAAAAAACCACCAAAAGTTCCTGGCTGGTGGGTGGAAACTCATGAACACCACCCCCCCCCCCCCCCGTTGCGCGCCAACAGCATGCGGCCCGAAACCCGGTGCCAACAGTCCCCAAGGCGTCCCGCCTGGCGACCGCCTCAGGGGTGAAGCTGGCGCCCGTCCTGACAAGACGTGCAACGCGACGCGTTGCGCGTTGCCCCGCAAAGGACCGGGGGATTCGTCTGGTCCAATCCTTGGCTTCGCAAAAAGCCAAGCCACACGGAACATGAACAGAACCAAAAAGAGGCCAAAACAAAAATGACAAAAGCATGGCAAAGAACAGTGCAGCCAGTCTCCAACATGTCTGTTCCACCACCCAGACACCGTTAAGCTCAGGGGTGAATGGGATAAGCAGCCACCAACTATATGGGTCTGTCTTGAAGTAGGAGATCCCTAAAATCAGGGTTTGTCCTCCAGTGTTCCAACCTAAACAGGGTACCCTCAATAAAGGAGATGCTCCCCCCCAATCCGACTTTCCGACTAGTCCAAGACGGTTTCCACCACAACTGGCACCCTGGAGCCGCCCTGGACCACCCCGAGCCTGTCTGGCCAAAGTCCCCCTTTGAGGGCCGGGCTACCGCCCAATCCCGCCCCCCTTTTTGGATTCATCCAGGGCTCCCTACATTGCCCCTTAAAGCATCACCCCACCAAGGGATACTCACCTTTCATGGGCCAAAGAAGGTAATGTGTAAGACCACAAAAACGGAACATATAGGGACCCCTGTTATCCGCCCACCTAAAGCCTCGCTCGAGCTGTCAGTCCTTTGGATCCTCTCGAGAATGGCATCCTGGAGGATCTTTTCCTCAGCTCCCCGCGTGAACATGAGCCGGCGAAATGCTTCATACAGGACACAACCAGGGAGAACTCCACGCGAGCAGTTTGTAACCTAGATGAACATAGGAAGGCGGTTTTGCCCTTTTTGACCTGAGGCCCAATCTTCAATTTACCAGAGGGTGTCCTTCGCCAGCCTTGACACAAGTGTGGCATACCTGCAATCCAACACTTTGTAGTCCTGAAAACGATCCTGTCGCTAACATGTCGCGCTCAGCGTTGGATGGAAAAACAAATGTCTTGGAAAAAGTCTCTTTTGCGCGCGTGTTTTTGTTAAAGTGGAAGCTAAAAGGAAAACCAAAGCCACTTTGGGGGTCCCCTGAAAAAACACACCCATCTAGGTTAGAATTTTGTTTGAGTCGGTACGCCTTTGGGGTGGATTAGAGGGAAACAAAAAGGAACCCACCCGTTCTAGGGGTTCCCCACTTTTGACACATACCCATGCTTTGCCCAAAAACCCATCCAAGGGGAATCGCGGGGTTCAGGGGGGTCCCTTCGGGATCATAAAACAACAATTGTGAGAAACATGTAACTAGTTTAGGGGAAGCAGATGTGTGAGGTGGGGGGCCAAGTACCCTCTTTGCAAACTTATTTGCAGGGCTCACTTTGAGGGGGGTTCCCACCGTACAGAGCAAAAAGAAAGCCTTGGGTTCAAACATCAATACAATGGGGCCGAATATAACCACCCGTGTTTACCTATGGTCATCTAAACTGGGCCCTTGCCGTTCTGTTCATGGAGGCAAGCAAGGAACCCTAGGGGAGAGCAGGCTTGCCGGTGATCAGCAGGCAGGGAATGAGACACGGAATGAACCTGGGGATTCCCAACTTAAAGGAAACCAAATCGGGGAGGATTGCATTGGGGGTCATTCCCTGTCTCATTCCCTGCCTATCTGCGCCAGCAAGTAAAACCAGGGGAAGAGAAAACGACAACAACTGGTAAACATATGTCCAGTGACGTGGAATGACCCCTATAAAATCATGCCCGACTTGATGTCCTTTAAGTTGGAATCTGCAGGTTCATTCCATGTCTCATTCCCTGCCTGCTGAGCACCGGCAAGTACAACCAGGAGAAGAGAAAACGACAACAACTGGTAAACATATGTCCAGTGACAGGTTCCGTTCTAACCCGGAAAGGAATCGAACAACCTGAAACGCAACTGGAACCAAGGAAAAAGGCGAGAAACCTCTCCCCACATGCGACCACACCGGAAAGGCGAAGCGTCCCAGGGCACCATATATTTGTGTTGTTTTTATTTGTATTCTTATTTTTGTTAAATACATTTTGGTAATAAAAAAAAAGAGAAGAATGATAAAGGGGGAGAAAAACGCCAGAGGAAAAACACATGAGCCGTCCATCTTTTAAAGAAATATCTCGAGCCGAGGCGCCCCCGAGCACTCGAAGCCGGCCGCCGGCTTCAGGGAGCCTCGAGAAGCCGGAGGTGTTCGGTGCGCTGCAGGTCATTTGCGCGCAACTGGATTGATATACAGCCAGTTTGGGTTGTTGTTTCGTTGTTTAACATACATATATATATATATGTATATATATATATATTTATTTATAATATATATATATATATATGTATATGTATTATATATATATATACGGTCAACCCACCCCCACCCCCACCCATGAACTACATTTGTGAGCATATCTATATATATATATATCATGGGCTTTTATGAAACCCCACTGCCAAGTGGCTGTTGTTGTTTTGAATACAAACCCGCTTTGGAAAGTGGAGCTTCGCGGCATGTTGTTGAGGGTGCCCAAACTAAGCCGCCGTCAAAGTGCGCAAGGACCCTGAAAGTAGGTCAAAGAGGGCGCTTGACCCCCCCAAAATGGGGCAACCCCCGCTCTCACCCATCTTTGGCGTATGGTTTCCTCGATACCCGTATAAAAGACGTGAGCTGTGGTTGGTGCGAGGGTCCGCATATTCTTTTTCTGTCACTTCTTGTTCCAGCTGGACACCCAATGCAGTTGCAAAGGTTCCCCGGAGAACAAGTCTGAGTCTCTTTGTGCACAAGCCCGAGTAGGGAACAAAAACTGCTCCCCACCCCACCCCCCCCTCGCCCCAAAACATCCCGACAAAAACTGGGTCCATTAAAGTGACATCCTAGAATGTGACTGGAGAACCCCTCAAAATAGTGTCCACCAAAATGGACCCGTGTCACCCTAGTCAGGGCTTCCATGGGGGGCGTTAAAAGTGGGGTTTGCCTTTGCCACGTCTCTCTGCGCATTTCCTCCTTTCGAGAGATCATACACTGCCTGCTTAAGCCCCCTGGAAAAAAATATGTCCAGTAGTGATAGATTCCCTTGAAAACCAACAGGGAGCAAAAAATGTTCGTTTCAGCAAATGGAAGTACAGGAAGGGGGGCCGCTTGGCAAGAAGGGCCTTGGTAAGCCTTGCCAAAGCAAACCTGCAGGAAACCTTTCAGGGCACCTTGTATGGTTTCATCATCCTTGCTGGGCTGCGATGAGATCCCTCGTTCAAAGTTTTTAACTTTTAGTGGGTGAAATTCGGAAACGACCGACCACGAAACACTAAAAAACCAAAGGGCTTTTTGGGGCCGGATGGCTGACACTGAGAGCTTAAAAACATCATGCCAAGAGGGTTTCCTCATAACAGTGGCACCAGAGGTTAAATGCTGGAAGCCACACGGGTAGTTATTTTGATCGGCGGGGAGTTCTGTAAACCCACCCAGTTTTCCTCGCATTTTCGAAGGGGTTTCCCCCATTGAAAATCCTAGGGATCCCCGAACCACTTAGCTCCTGGAAAAGCCCATCTGTTTGTGTGTGTGTGTGCTTCTTAAAATGTTAAAGCAGGGGAACCCCCCCCAAAAAAATGTGTTCCTTTTGGCTTCACTTTGAAACCAAAAAGGGTACCCTCAATGACAAAAACAAACCCGCCATTTGCTTAAGCCCCCTGGAAAAAATCAAAATATGTCCAGTAGTGAAATCGATTCCCTTCAAAACCAACAGGGGAAAAATATAACTTAAGCAAATGGAAGAAACACACACACACACACACACACTCACACACACACACACCTCCAATTCATCCGAGCCGCCAATGCCGATCCCCGCAGTGGACCCGCTCGCCCTAACCCCACCTAAATGAGTCGAAAGGCGAAAAACGGCTCGAAGGCGTCTCCCGTTTGGTGGGCTTCTATGTTGGTTTCTCATGTGGGGAGGGCAGGGGGAGGGAGCCCAAATGAACCCTAAGACTCCATGTCGGCTTGTATCGAGGTGTCTGTGCGTGATCTTGTTTCTATTTTGGCGCCCCTTGTTTCCTTTCATCTAAACAAATAAACAAAACAGAGAGAGACACCAATGGTGTCAGCTGCGAACAAGTTGGACCCAAGTGGCAATGAGTTGGATTGAAGAGAGGCCCCAGAAACTGGCCCGACCCAAAGCCTTGGTTCCGACACCAAAATCGCCAGGTTCTCACAGTCCCCAAAGGATCCACTTGGGTTCAGTACAAAGACGGAACCCCTTCCATCAAAATCAACGGCTCAAGCAAATCCTGGGTTCCCATTTCCCAGTTTTGGGACGGCAACCCCCAAGCGTTCAGGCCATAAGGTGGGGGGGGGGGGTGTCATTCTTTAAGCCTACCCTTTTGGGGTCTCAAAGACAAACTAAACGGAAACCAATGAACCATCCAGGGGTATTTTTGTTTCTTGAGGGCAACGGTTGTTGAGACCAAAAAAGAAAAGGGGAAACAGCAGCACCCGTTTCTGAACTAACCCCCTCGTTTGAGACTATCCCATCTGGGGCGATTAAGCAATCGACATGGAAAAAGAACAAACACACCCCCCGGTCCAGAGCATTCCTTCTAAATGGCAAACCCATGATGCCAATGTCGGCCATCAAACTCTCTGATATCAAAGGGATCTAAAGGGGCATCCCTTGGTATCACAGAGATGCTTTCCTAAACCCGAGTTTTCCACAACCATGTGGGTTGTCTCCAAATCGGACAACCCTCAAAACGAAGGGACCCCCCTTTGAACTCCCTTTTAAGCCATCTCAAATGGGGTACCAACAACCTGTTAGACACCTGTTCACTTGCTTGAACAAAGTGGACACCAAAAGGAAACCGCCCATGTTCATGGGTCCAACATGGTTCGAGTCCTACTTTGCGCCACGCCCATGTGGCCATGGGTCAAAAGCCCGTACCCCCAGTGAACATCCCAATCCCCACTAAAATAAAGCCTGAAATGGGTGGTGAATTCACCTATCCCACAGCCATGTGTCCACGTTGCGTCTTCTTGTTCCAGGCGCGCCCGAGAACCACCCGACGGCCCGTTTGGTCGAGGGAGCGGCTGGGGTTTGGCAGCTGCGGCACCGACATGCCCGTGGGCAAGGTGAGGACCTTGAAGACCGACGCCAAGAGGGGGGAGCGGTTCTGAGGGTCAGACTTCATGTGTGTTTCTCTTTTTCTGTTCCTTTTTGCTTGTTCTTTTCTCTTTTTTTTTGGGGGGGGGGGGGCATGCAGACTTGATGTGTGTTCTTCTTGTTGTCTTTTTTTTTGGGGGGGCCATGGGCACGTAGTGACTATTTTTGCGGCTGGGGGCAGAGGGGGCACCTTTTGGGAAGTCAAATTTGGGAAAGCAGCCCTATTTCGGAGACATTCACATTTTGTCCAATTGAGCGCAAGCTTAAGTTGAGCCAAGCAATAGATACAGTTTAGCACACATTGTTGCGGAGACGTCAACCACTCCTTCTTTCATCTCCCGGGTCCACCACTTCCATTGTCTGGCAGGCCATTTGCAAGGCGCAGCACGAACAGACCCATGACCCAGTTGGATGGTCTGGAGGTTGGGTAGATGGTTTGTGAAACCTCACAAACATAAGCCAGTACTCAGTTCCCCCCAGAAAAGAGCCCCTAAGCAATGCAAACGCGGCACATACTGTGGATGGTTGCGAAAACCATTTCGCACCACCTCAGATTCCTTGGCATCATAGATTCCCCTGTAA